>JACXGJ010002317.1:0-67487 GCA_016801105.1 Esox niger | reverse complement strand
CCTGACCCTAGTGGTCGATTATCCAATGCCCTCACAGGTAGGGGGCTGGTGAGGACTTGGAGGGGAATGTGTGCGCGTAACGCGAAATCCCTGTCGATAAAATTCCCAGCCGCGCCTGAATCTATTAGCGCCTTACACTGGGAAAATAACGGGAAACCGGGGAATTCGACAGGGACGGTGCAGAGAGTGAGTGGGAAAGAAATCGGTGAGTGTGCATGAGCTACCTGGGGTGGTGCGGAAGAGCCATGCCTGTCGCCTCTCGAGCCGGAGGAAGAGGAGTTGCGCGGAGCATCGAAACCGCCCCCGCGCTTAGCTGATCCCCTCTTTTCCCCAGCTGCTCGCCCTCTGCCCGGGAGTGCAGCCGACCCCAGATCCATGGGGACGGCGGTGTCGAGGTGGTGGGGTGGAACAGCCGGGCCCCCGCTAGGACGTCCTCGGGTAGCCAGCATATTGTCGAGACGGATGGATGTTTCGACCAATTGCTCAAAAGAGAGGTTCACGTCTCGACAGGCCAGCTCCCTTCGGATGTCCTCCCGAAGGCTACAACGGTAGTGGTCGAACAGGGCCCGGTCGTTCCACCCAGAACCCGCTGCCAAGGTTTGGAACTCCAGTGCGAACTCCTGCGCCGATCTCGTCCCCTGCCGTAGGTGGAAGAGCCGTTCGCCCGCCTCTTCCCTCGTGCGGATGGTCGAAGACGATTCGGAAGCGGCGGACGAACTCAGCGTAGCTGCCCTGGAAGGGCCCCTCGATGTTCCAGACGGCGGTGGCCCATTCCAGGGCTTTGCCGGACAGGTAGGAGACGAGCGAGGAGATCCTCTGGGCATCTGTCGGCGCAGGATGAATCGACTGGAGCGCGATGTCCACTTGTAACAGGAAACCCTGGCAGCGGTCCGCCTTCCCATCGTAATCCCGGGGAAGCGGGATGTGCATCGCTCCTATTCCGGGCTCGGTAGGCTGGGGAAGCGGCAAAACAGCCGGTGCTGCGGGAGTGGACTGGGCCAACTCTAGGCGCTGAACTGCTTGGAGTAGGGTGGTCATGGAGGCACCTAGGTTGGCCAGCATGTTGGCATGTTCCTGGACGATCTCCGCAACACCGGCATCTTCCTGAGCTCGGTGCTCCGATTTCCTTTTTTTGAAAGGGGGTGTTATTCTGTCAGGAACGTCTGAGTGCAAGAAAGAATGGATCGGACTGCGGAGTCTTTGACTTTGTTTTAATACGTGCTCTGACATACGCTCAATTAACCATAGAGACAATAACACACAAAGACAAAGGGAGCAGAGGGAACATATATACTGAGGGGAATGACTTAATGATGATCAGGTGCGCTAGACGGGACAACAGGTGCAATGAGTATATGAGCAGGGCGATGGTGTCAGAAGGCCGGTGACGTCGAACGCCGAAGCCCGCCTCCTGCAGGGGGAGGATGGGTAGTAGATGGCGTAGTCGTCACACATTACACAAAGTGAAATATTTGAAGCCTCTTTTGTTTCAATCTTGATGATTTACGTCTTCCAGCTCACGGAAATATAAAATCCAGTTTCTCAATATATTAGACTGACAAGAAACCAGGGA
Organism: Esox niger; assembly: GCA_016801105.1. Classification (NCBI taxonomy): domain Eukaryota; kingdom Metazoa; phylum Chordata; class Actinopteri; order Esociformes; family Esocidae; genus Esox; species Esox niger. Next base: position 65,914 of record JACXGJ010002317.1, on the reverse strand, counting down.
AGTGTAGTTCAGCCGGACTGCAATATAAAGTGTTGCCCTCTCAAGATTCAACTCTGGTGTCTACTCTGAATCCTCTTTTGCCACTGGCCGTTTCAACAGCTAATTGGCCAATTGTGAATGATATTGATACAGTTAAACTGAACAACGTTTCTTACTAAGTTTACCTCCACCAGACATAGTGCCTGTCCCCTTTCCACTGGCCATTTTAACAGTGTATTAGCCAGTAATAGGATAGTAATATCACTATCTACTTACTCACTGGAATTGTCAAGAATTGAGCATTTGCTAGTGAGTCTGCCAAAGCTATTTCATGGCATAAAAACATATTTTTATTTTGTCGCATTATAATGTACTTTTTTACTTTCATTTGTGAATGACATTGATAAAATAGCTATCAATAAAGGTGATGATAACTTTGTCATCAAGTGAAAAGACGAGAAAATCGTGGAACTTACCAGAAATAGTCCCAATACTATATTACGTAGTTTTATTGCGGCCCACATATAATATCTATAAATGTTGTTGCTCTCAATAAATTTGAACTTAGGTATTCCTTGTTAGGCAGTCTTTAACCACTACGCCCCAGCAATACACGTTTTAGCAGTTGCTAGACAACATTGAGCATTGTGTTAAACTGACTAACGTTTCTTATTAAATTAATTGCTCAAGTCTTATGAATATTCCTTGGAAGATAGGAGATACTATTAAGCCGATTACTGGCTAATACGCTGTTTAAACGTACATACAGTTTATAGACGCTATGATAGAGGTTAATAGCAAGACTGAAGATTAGCTTTTCCATGCTAGAAAGTCGCAAAATATAACTGTATACAGTATTAGTTAAGGCTTACTATAACGTTGCAAATGTGTTTGTCTATCCTGATCCAAAGTTTCTACTCTGCTTTCTACTCACAATTTCAAAAGTTCAATCCAAAATATGAATCTATAAAATCTTCTAATTTCTGAAGTGTGTGGAAATAGAAGCAATACCACTTCAAGTCCTTTTCCTTATTGCCAGACCGTGTAGGCCAGCTAAGAAGAGCGAACGTCTCTTAGTGAGTGAGTGAGGAAGTGAGTGACTGACTGTTCTGACGAATGATGTTTCCTTTGAGAACACACGGCACCAGCATGCACTTTGGGAGAAAGGTAAGCAGGTTGTTTTGTATTCAATTATGACGTACTAAGCCTTTTGGAGAGTGCTCTTTAGTAATTCGATTTTCAAGTTTACCAACAAGTTTTCTGCCTGTTTTGTCCCAACCCCGCTTTTTGAGCCTGCCTGATTGTGTAATTTTGCCTATCTGATCTTCTGTGTATCGATTACTGCCTGCCTAATTCCACAATTTGGTTCTGTGTTGTATTCTTACAACATTGGCATTTCCTTTGGTTTGCAGAGAGGGGGGCAGCAGAGGGGCAGCTGAAATGGTCAGGTATCGTCTTGATCTGCAACACAACCAGGAGGACTTTGGACAAGGACCGCAACGAGTCAAGCCTGGTACTTTGCAGGTGTGGGTTAAGACCTCATATCCTCCTACGTTTAAAACGACAGAAAACAGGGAAAATTTCGACCCTACTCCCCCCAGCACAATAATATAGCATCGTAAGACGTTGGGGCTGAGACAGGGTTATCCAGTGACACTGTGGCCCTATCCAGAGGAGGCCCCAGACAGGGCCCAATAGGCAGGAAATCAATCCACCCACATTGCCAAGCATCAACCAAAGGGACACCCGCCAACCGCAATCATCCTGAATGAGGGCCGAGTATTGCCAGCAGATTAAGACAGCAAGGGTGGACAGTATCAGGCCTTTCTGGTCACCTTCACGCCCCTGGGCCAGACTACACTTAATAATAGACCAGGCTGAAGAGATGATTCTTTAGTAGACACTTGAAGGTTTGCCCTGAGTCTGCATTTCTAATTTTAATTGGCAAATCATTCCAAAGGAGTGGAGATCCTGAGAGAAAGCCCTGCCTCTGGCTGTTTGTTTAGAAATTTTAGGTACAGTTAAAAGGCCTGCATCTTGTGGTCTAAGGGTACGTGCAGGTATGTATGGCTGGATCATTTTAGCGAGTTAAGTAGGAGCAAGTCCATAAATTGACTTATAGTTTAACAATAAAACCTTAAAATCAGCCCTAACCCTAACAGGCAGCCAGTGTAAAGAGGCTAGTACTGGAGTAATGTGTTAAAAAAAAAAGTTCTAGTTAGGATTCTAGCAGTCGTGTGCAGCACTAATTGAAGTTTATTTATTGATATCTTGATGTAACAAAAGCATGGATTAGTTTTTCTGCATCTGTTTTTGATAGAAAGTTTCTGATATTTGTTTTGAATATGAAAATAAGCAACTCTTGAGATATATTTGATATGCTCATCAAAGGAGAGGTCAAGGTCGACGGTAACACCGAGATTTCATGCAGTTTTTTGGGATAAGACCATGCAGCCATCGAGGTCTGCTAATAAAATGTTTTTTGGGTCTTAAAACGAGCATTTCTGTTTTTCTTGAGTTTAAAAGCAGGAAGTTCTCTGTCATCTACTTCATACCATACATGGGTCTTTTGAAGGATAAACCTTTCTTATTGGAGGGTATTTGACTGTCTAATGGCTGGTTATGACCATTGACCGCCTCCCGTGTGTCCTGGTATAAAGATTGTGTTCACTTTGTATTAATTGGAGAGAAACTATGGAACTATGGAAGGTTAACATCGTTGTCTCATGCTGAATAAAGATGGCTCTCCCCTGACTTCCTAATTTTGTTCATGGATATCAAATGGACGGAAACTGACAACACTGACACTCAAAATTATTTTTCGTAAGTCAAAGTAATGTTATCTAGGGAGAGCCATCTTTATTCAGAAAAAAACAAAGATGCACTACCAATAAAAAGTTTGGGGTCACTTAGAAATGTCCTTGTTTTCAAAAGAAAAATGATAAAATAACTTCAAATTGATCCGAAATTGTGTAGTGTAGAAATTGTTAACTTTGTAATAGACTTTTACAATTTGAAGTCTCCTTGTAGCTGGAAACAGCAGCTTTTTAATGGAATATCGACATAGCTGTACAGAGGCCCATTATCAACAACCATCAGTCCTGTGTTCCAATGGCACATTGTGTTTGCTAATCCAAGTTACTAATTTTGAAAGGTTATGTGATCATTAAAAAACCTTTTGCAATTACCGTATTTTAGTGCATTATACAATTTTTTACAAACCACACACCCAAACTACGCATTATCTGCAGGTGTGCGCTATACATAAACTTTTTTACATGTAAACAATGTACAGTCTCCTAATAATTCAATTGCAGTGCTCTGTTTCAGGTTTTTAGCTGTGGAGGTTGATAAAGGCCGTACACTTCCAGCTTGTACAGGCCCAAGGACGGACTCAACCAGGGGAACATTGTCTGGCATGTTCATGGTTGTCCCATGAGGCGCAGTAAGTGGAGTCAAGTTAGCATATGCCAGCTCACAGATGACTCAGCTGTCCCTGTCCAAATTCCTTCAGGCTGTGTTGAATATCTAGTTGTAGTCTGACAATTCCGACTGCCACTGCTCTCACCTCTCCTGATGTTACCAGTTCTTCTCCCCTTAATAATTATTATAATCTGGTACTCTTATTATCATCACCGGGCACAGCCAGAAGTTGTTATTCCTAGCCACTGCGCATCAACTATGTTGTTGCTTGTTCTCAGGAGTTTCAGGCTAGGTATCTCTAGATGCACTTTGTGACAAGTGTTAATGTAAAAATGGCTTTGTGAAAAACATTTGATTGACTTGCGATCCCTAAAGTTTAGAATTGCTCACAATCAAATGACTACTGTACTTAAATGATTGGAAGCAGCATTGTTGTAGACCCCAGGAACATACGGTCATTATATTGTATGGGTGGAAGGATAGCTACCTTTAATCATTTGAACTGGCATGGTCTGGTTACCTATGTCAACTTGTATATTTACCAAACGATGTACTCAGATTAGAGATATTGAATTAACACAAATATTATATTCTCTTATACTAATGTCCTAGTTTCCTCAGTAAATTTAATTTTAGAACCTAACTACAGAAGGTTCTGCTGAGAGCTTTATTTTGGGGCTATTGGTGCAACCTGATGCAGCAGGCAGGTGCAAATTCGCACCACAGCTGTTATTGTGCAAATTAGCTCTGTCAACGTTTTCTGTGTTTTGATTGAATACTTATGCAAGCAACATATTTCAATTATTTATTTTTCTCACAGATATTTCCTTACATGACACCAATGTCTCCTTTCAATTATTTATTTTGAGTGTCTGTGTTGCCCATCTCAAGAATCAAACACAGGTCCTCCAGGTGAAAGGCTGTGTTGTTAACTACTAAGAGTCGGTGACCGGTTATATTAGCAAATGTATCGGCAACGTTGTACCATGTACAACTACAAAACAATTTTCAAATCCAAAACCGTGGGTCAGCAGTGGTATTCATGCCAAGCTTAAGGTACAGACCGTAGCATTCAACTCTGGCAGCAAGGACAATTATGAGAAATCCCGGTATGACCTCAGGAAGGCAAAAGGTCCCCCTTCTCAAGAAAGCACATGTACAGGCCTGTCTGAAGATTGCCATTGAACATATAAATGATTCAGAGGAGAACTGGGTGAAAGTGTTGTGGTCAGATGTGACCAAATTCGAGTTCTTTGGCCTCAACGCAACTTGTTTGGATGAGGAATGCTGCCTACAACCTCAAGAACACCATCCCCACCGTCAAACATGGAGGGGGAAACATGCTTTTCTGCTAAGGGGACCGGACATCGTCACCGCATCAAAGGGACAATGGATGGGGCCATGAACCGTCAAATCTTGGGTGGGAACCTCCTTCCCTCAGCCAGGGCATTGAAAATGGGTCATGGATGTGTATTCCAGCATGAAAATGTCCCAAAACACACAGCCAAGGCAACAAAGGAGTGGCTCAAGAAGAAGCACATTAAGGTCCTGGAGTGGCCTAGCCAGTCTCCAGACCTTAATCCCACAGAAAATCTGTGGAGGGAGCTGAAGGTTCAAGTTCTCAAATGTCAGCCCCAAAACCGTAATGACTTGGAGAAGATCTGCAAAGAGAAGTGGGACAAAATTCTTCCTGAGATGTGTGCTAACCTGGTGGCCAACTAAGAAATGTCTGACCTCTGTGATTGCCAATAAGATTTTGCCACCAAGTACTGTCATGCTTTGCAGAGGGGTCAAATACTTATTGCCCCCATTGAAATGCAAATCAATTTATAATGAATTTTTCTAGATTCAAATATTTATTTCCCTCACTGTATGTTATTGTTTGCAGTTTTCCAATCATTGATTGCACCTTGAAAATGTTGCTTACAAGCACGAAGCAATGTGACTCAAGTCACTCAAAAGGTGGAGTCAAATAAAACTGGTCCAAGTAAAATACTGTTGCACAATAATAACCATATAAGAAGGAACACATCAATAAACCAACTCAACAGAGTCGCTGCAGGACCTCTCACCAAACAAAAAAGCTTGATGGGTTCTGAAGAGCTCTGTTCCAGAAAATATTGAAGTCTTCTATTACAATTATTTTTTTTGCCATTTTAATTGGAAAGCACCCCTGTATCATCCGCTTTCTTCTAAGAATAGAGACGCAGAATGTCAATAACATACTTGACAGCAAAAAAGCCCCAGACTCCCATTAATTATGTAACTGAACCCTATGACTTTACACAACGCTCAAGTGGGAATTGGAGATTTCCAGCCCGCATTAAAATACTTAATGGGGAAATTACTTGTCTATACTGTTTCTCAAGTAAATAATGTATCACTAATCTATTTTGGTTGTCCCTCTCGACATTTCAACTGGGGCCTTTTAGCTATTAATTTGAGACCAAAGAGCAAACATAGATTCCGTTCTGTATCTCAATCTCATTTAATCTCTCTGTCACCAGTGCTTGGAGCATTTATATTAAGGTGCCAAAACATTTTCTATTTAAATATTTTAAAGGGATACTTTGACCAAGATACATTTTTGGGTGAAATTCTCCTTACCCTGAGTTGTTCTTGAAGGCCCATGTAATAATTTTTCATGAAAAGATATAATTCAGTTGTCCCCTGGAATTAGGACATTATTACCATTGTCCAAATGTATGAATTGAAAGTGTGTATCTCGATCCACAAAAGCTGCATTGGAGGAGGAAATAAACATAAAAAACACTTACTACATTCAGTAATCTGTCGCAAAAGCATTTTTTTTTTTACTGCATTACGAAAAACTGGCACCATGGAATTATCTTCTGTAACCACCACACCCAGCCAGTTTGTAATTCAGGAATTACATTCATTGGTAGCTAGCGAATGCTGAGCGGTTGTTTACAAAGTTACTTTGACCCTTGAAAATGTGGATCGATACCATTTGTGAACACAACTGACAAAAAACATAGGAAGTATCAGTTAACTTGAACATTTTATTTATATAGCAAATATTTTTATTTTATTTTAAGGAATATACAACCCCTTTTCCCCAAAAATTGTGACGCTGCATAAAATGCTAATGAAAACCGAATGCAATGCTGTGCAAATAATTTAATCCCTATATTGAAAAGACAATAATACAAAGACAACATATCAAATTTGTAAAATGAGAAATTACTTTTTGGAAAAATATATATCATAATGTGCCAAATGATTTCAATGGGTGACATGTCAGGATTTCAGGCAGGCCAGTTTAGTAACTGGAGTCTTTAAATACAGAGCCATGCTGTTAAAATACACAATTCAACATTATGACCACCGGCCTAATATTGTGTAGGTCCCCTTTAAGCCGCCAAAACAGCCATAACCCCTGGTGTGCTGTGCTATCTGGCACCAAGACGTTAGCAGAAGATCCTTTAAGTCCTGTAAGTTGGGAGGTTGGGCCTCCATGGATCAAACCTATTTGTCCAGCCCATCCCACAGATTCTCTATTGGATTGAGATCTGGAAATTTGGAGGCCAGTTCAACACCTTGAATTCAATATTGTGTTCCTCAAACCATTCCTAAACCATTTTTGCCTTGTGGCAGGGCACATTATCCTTCTGAAAGAGGTCGATGCCATCAGGGAATACCGTTGCCATGAAATGGTGCAACAATGCTCAGGTATTGCCCAAAGCATCACACTGCAGTTTTGGAGATGCTCGGACCCAGTCGTCTAGCCATCCCAATTTGGCCATTTTCAAAGTTGCTCAGATCCTTAAGCTTGCCCATTTTTCCTGCTTATAACACATCAACTTTGAGGACAGAATGTTCACTTGCTGCCTAATATATTGAACCCACTGACAGATGCTGTGATAATGAGGTTATCACTGTTATTCACTTCACCACGTCAGTGGTCATAATGTAATATGATATGTGTATGGTGCAGAATGTGGTTTGGCATTGTCTTACTGAAATAAGTAAGGGTTTCCCTGGAAAAAAGCTAATCTGGATGGCACCATATATTGCCCCCAAACCTGTATATATTGTTCAGCATTTATGGTGCCTTCACAGAACCGCAAGTCACCCATGCCATGTGCCCTAATGCTCTCCCATACCATCACAGATACTTGCTTTTGCAGTCTGCTGATAAGAACCTTGAAGGGTTCTCTCCTCTTTAGGAAACTACCAGAAGATCTTAGATGTTCACCAAACGCGTACATTTTTTTAATCTAGGCTAAAAACACTTCTCTTCAAGTGCCTATGACTGAGCTCTTAAACTTAACCCCACTGTGAGCCTGTTTTTATAACAGCAGTGTTTAGTCTTAGCTTTTCTAGCTTCCTATGTTTTATATTCTATTTCTATTTAATAATTCTATGTTTTATTATTATTTCTCTTCTTGATTTAGTTTGTCATTAAATGTACAGAGTATCCTGCTATATTTTACCAATTGTAATGCAAGTTCTGGTGCTATCAGAGGAATAACCTCTGTGTAAACTGTTTTGATTCTATTGCATTATTTCTATTTTCACTGTAAAGCATATTGAATTGTATTGCTTCTATGTATGAATTGTGCTATATAAATAAACTTGCTTACTTGCTTTAGCCCAGAGGACGTGGTGTCAATGATTCCCAAAAATAATCCGAAATGTTTATGTATCAGACCACAGGACAGTGTTCCACTTCACCTCCATCCATCTAAAATGAGCTTGGGCCTAGAGATGATGCCGGCATATCTGGATGTTGTTATTGTATGTTTTCTTCTTTGCATGGTAGAATGTTCACTTGCATTTGTGGATGCTGAGGCGTACTGTGTTCACAGAAAATGTATTTAAGAATTGTTCCTGAATTGTGTGTTTTAACACAGTGCTGCCTGAGGGCCCTAAGATCACATCCATCCAATATAAGTTTTCAGCCTTATCCTTTGCATACAGAGATTTCCTTCAAATTCTGTGAACCTTTTAATGATATTGCGTACCTTAGATGATCTCTAAACGTTTAGCAATTTTACATTATATTACGTTATTCTTGAATTGTGGCACTATTTGCCTGCACAGTCTTGCACAGCGTGGTGAACCCCTCCCCATCCCCACAACTGACTGACCCTACCTCTGTGGAATGATGTTTTAAAATCCAATCACGTTAGTTGTCTGTTGCGAGATGTTCCACCAGGTTCTTTTTTAGCATTACACAACACATCCAGTCTTTCATTGCCCCAGTCCCAGGTTTTTTTAAATATGTTGCTGGCATCAAATTCAGGGTGGGCATATATTTTTCAAGAAACATTAACATTTCTTTATTTCAACATTTTGATATATTGTCTTTGTACTATTTTCTATTGAATACAGGGATTCAATGATTTGCACATCTTTGCATCCTGTTTTTATTTACATTTTACAGAGTTTCCCAACTCTTTTGGAGACAGGGTTGTAACATTGACAGGCTCTTTTAGGTAAACAAAACCACTAGTGTTAGTTTGTAGTGTTTTGGAGTAAGTTTCTGTTTGCAATACAGCTTAGGTGGCTCGGCACACACATTTAAAATCTCAAATTTGGATTATGCTAATAATGCTTATTCTAGGCTGGGACCAAGGTAAATATTGGCTTATGTTAAAAATACTCCATAGGCCTTCAAAAACACCTGAGGATCAGCAGAATATCACTCAAATATGAATCTTGGACAAACTATCCCTTTAAGACAATATTCTGTCAATGTAAGAGGCTCAGTAAAAAGGCGAATCACTGCCATAAAGATTTTGCATTTATACAGCTCTGGAAAAAATTAAGACCACTCCTCTTTCTTAAATCAGCATCTCTGCATGTATGGCAGCCATTCCATTCCAATGTCTGTTAAATTCCAACACAGGCACACCTCATTTTACTTAATGAGGTACTGATTAGGTGATAACCTGAACCAAATCTAAATTTAACGAGGAAAAGTATAAAAAACATCGGGGACAACAAAGCTACAGACTGACAGAGGGCAAAAACGACCATTGACCAAGATGACTGTCAACTCTTTTGAATGTCACTCAACAACGATAGGATGACAAATGACCTACAAACCGAATGGCATTTGGGGTGAAATGCACGGTGAGAATAGTTCGAACAGGCTCCTAAGGGCAGGGCTGAAGACATGCAAGGTAGAAAAAAAATCCTTCATCAATGAGAAGCAAAGGTTGAAGTTTACAAAAGACCATAAGGATTGGACAGTCGAGGAATGGAGTAAGGTCATCTTGTCTGTCGAGTAAATTTTTCAGCTTTGTCCAACACTTCGTTGTCTAATGGTTAGACAGAGACCTGGAGACCTGGAATATCTTGCACCAACTGTGATATTTGGTTGAGGATCGTGATTATCTGAAAATGCATCAGGACGGCTGGAATCGAGCAGATTTGTATTTGTGAAGGACGCATGAATCAAGCCAAATACAAGGATACAGGAAGAATACCTGCTTCCTTCTGCTCTGACAATATTCCCCAACTCTGAAAATTATTTTTTCCAGCAGGATAAGGCTCCATGCCACTCACCCAGGTCAATCAAGGTGTGGATTGAACCCCATTGAAAACCTCTGAAATTTGATCAAGAGGAAGATGGATGGTCATAAGCCATCAAATTCAAGCTACTTTAGTTTTTGTGCCCAAAAGCAATATGACAGACTGGTGGAGAGCATGCCAAGACGCATGAAAGCTGTGAATTACAATCAGGGTTATTCCACAAAATATACATTTTGTAACTTATTTTGTTGTTGAAAAATGAATATGAATTAGATTTCTTTGCAATATTTGAGGTCTGGGTTATTTTGACCATTTTTTGTTTTCTACAAATAAATACTCTAAATGACTTTTTTGGGGGGGGGGAATTTGGGAGTAATGTTGTCAGTAGTTAATAGAATAAAACAAAACAAAACATTTTGCTTAAACACATACCAATGAATAGTAAAACCAGAGGATGTGATAATTTTACAGTTGTCTCTTAATTTTTGATATACCAAAGCAGTATGATAAATTTGTAGGGATAATCCCAATTTGCAAATGTGTAACTAATGATTTAAAAGCCAGAAAAAAAGAATATGTATTTATACGTGTTGACAATAACCCTGAAAATTAACATACCTTTATGAATATGAATATTTTCAAGATATTGTTGCATTTGTACCTGCACGTTACATTTTTGCATGCACTCCCATGACAAAAGGATTGTCAGAACTCTAAATAATAGGTTTTCCAAACAGGGATGTACAAGCAATGAGGGAGGTGGGACCCAAAAAAGTCTACACACCCCTGTTAAAATGCCAGGTGTTTGTGATGTAAAAAAATCTAAAAAGATAAGTCATGTCAGAACATTATCCACCTTTAATGTGACCTATAATGTGACTGAAATCTTTGAGGGGGAAAAATTAAAAATAAAAAACTCACAATGACCTGCTTGCATAAAAGCGCACATCCATAAACTAATTCATTTTTTAAGCACCTTTTGATTTTATTACAGCACTCAGTCTTTTTGGGTAAGAGTCTATTAGCATGGCACATTTTGACGTGGCTATATTTGCCCACTCTTCTTTGCAAAGGCGCTCCAAATCTGTCAGATTGCGAGGACATCGCCTGTGCACAGCTCTCTTCAGATCACCCCACAGATGTTCAGTTGGATTTGCGTCTGGGCTCTGGCTGGGCCATTCCAAAACGTTAATTTTCTGGTGAAGCCATGCGTTTGTGGATGCAGAAAACGGAACTTCATCTTCAGCTTTCTAACGGATGCCTGAAGGTATTTGGAACTGTTCATAATTCCCTCCAAACTGACTAAGGCCCCGGTTCCAGCTGAAGAAAAACAGCTCCAAATCATGATGCTGGCACCCCCATGCTTCACTGTGGGTATGGTGTTCTTTGGATTGTGTGTTGTTTTTGCGCCCAATATACCTTTCGGAATGATGGCCGAAAAGTTCAACCTTGGTTTCATTGGGAAAGTGTTGTCACATGTAGCACACAGCCAGTACTTGCCAGAAATTCCTGCAGCTCTTTTAATGTTGCTGTCGGCCTCTAGGAAGCCTCTCTTACCTGAGTTATTCTTGTACAGACCATTCAACAAATGAGGATGTTTCGGTCACCATAAAAGCTGAGCAGAGGGTTGAGGTGCCTTTTCACAGGCACAGAAATTCTTTGTTCTGATTTAGCAATGGAAATCCATATTACGTTTCTGTGTGACAGCTGATAACCCTGGACAGGGACAAGCAGGAAGGATTTATCTTTGAACATGGCTACAGTGTCTCCAGAGTCCCCATTTCAATATCTAGTGTTGATTTGAGTGCTCAGTCCTGATTTGTTATGTTGCATTCGTTTGTGATGAGGGACTAGGTTTAGACTATATGTAGACTTATCCTTTTGGATCCATTGAATGCTCCAACTAATTTTCTTGTGTTCTATTGAATCATTGGAGGACCTGAGCCCTTAGAGCACACTTCACTACCTATGATGATGATGACTCCTATTTATCCCTGGTCTATTTCTGCCTGTTTTCTGCTGTCACCGCTCACTGCCCACCTGGTCATCCCTGTCCTTGTCCACCTGGTTGTGCCACTGATATGGATTCTGCACAAAGATTGTGGATTCAGCCCACCTGCATTTAAAGACCCACTACTCGACTGAACATGCTAAAATATTTGTGGTATAAAACGGTCATTTAAAGGTAATCATTTTCACCTGGCACAGCCAGAACAGACCATCCCTCAGTGTCCGCCTCGTCCCAGTAGGGAGTTTATAGTAACCATTCTGCAACAACTTCTTGTTGTTGCTTGCTCTTTAGGGTTTTAGGTTGTGTATCTGAATAAGAACTTTGACAACATCTGTTGTAAAGATCTGGCATTATAAAATCTGGCTTGACAAAATAAATGTGATTGATTGAAATTCTTGGATGTATGCCATCATTTTGCAAGTAATGCTCACATTGTTGATAACAGGCCACAAGTCCCTCCCTTCTAACCATCTTTTCAAATCCTCTTAAAGAATGAGATAAGGGGAAAGAACACATGCTGTCGAGGAAAGATTAATGAAAAATACCCTTGTTTCTGTTTCTGCATCTTGACTCAAACCTATTCAGTGATCATAAATCTGTTTTGAGCGTTGCTTGTGCATTTCCGGTCTACTGCAAAATGAGACATTCTGAACACAACAGGCCCGGTGCAGTGAGTTTGCAGATGTCAGTTCACATCTGCTTCTGATCCTATGAATGTCCTTGCTTGGTCAGTATTGTTAGGAGGGCGAGCTGTGCCGACTGGAGCGGGGTAAAGTCATATGCCCAGGGGGAAGACACTGGATGGGCAAAGATATGGGCTGATTCTTGGCATGTTGACTCTGTCTTTCTCCCCCCTCATACATTCTGAAACAGACACCAATCACTGTAGTATATCTTCAACTGCGAGGCTCCAGCTGCAAGCCAAAGCCAGCACCTGCCTTATGCAAAGAGCCTGACCCAGGCTTGCCTTGAGCTAAAAATGAAAAAAATGACTTGCCAAACAGATGTGTGCACTCTTGATAACTAGAGTTGAAATTAATGTGTAAAACAGTGAAAGCAACTTGTTTGACAACATTTTACTTATTAATAGGCCCATTATAATCCAATACCTCATCTCCGATTCTCAAATGTAACATTGTACAATTTGCTCCTTAGCAGAAGCAAAAATAAAAATTGTTTACAAATGCTTTTGGCTTACTGATATTTTGTACTGACACCAAGGCAATTTTGATTTTGAAATACCTGTAGGTGTTTTCTATGGTATGACAAAAAATTCTGATTATGTGAACTTACGCAGGGTGAAATCAGCTATGAGGACAACACACTAAGCAAACAATCTGTGAAGTACTTCAGATAATTAACCAATAACATTAGTCAGTGAGCTTTTGAGAAGTCCTCCATTGGCCTGCTATTATTCGCTCAGATAGACATGCGTCAATCTAATTTCTATGCTTTCATATATTCATTACGTACTTTGGCTAACATTTCTCTTTTTAACAAAAGGAGAGGAAAACATTGACGAGGACATGGCAGGAGATTGTATACTTTTCTCACTCAAGAAGCTTCTGCATCTTCTGACCTTTGCTTCTACCTTTTTTTAACCTTTTTTTGACAAACAGATACGTATTTACATTTCCAATCATTTGAAATTCATTGATTACAGCATAATGACTATTGAAATTGACAGATTGCATTATATGAAAATTAACACAGTAAAATCTTTGACAAAAGTAAAAACACAATACCCACATTCTCCTCAAAATCAAATATGCCTTGATTGAAAAAAACAATAAGGAGAAAGCACATTATGTTTGCCTAAAATTCAAAGTTGTTTTTCTGATCAGGGCAAAAAAAGTAAGGAGGCGAGTGGAGTTAAGATTAAGACAGTGCCTCAAAGTTTAGTTGATTAATAATATGGATGTTGCTAGACTGCCCCCATCTGTTCAGAAAGTATTCTGCAGACTTGCAGCAATTAATCTTCACAGTCATCAAGTTATATATATATATTAAATCTGAATCCAGTGCAACATGCAAAAGATTATGCTTTCTTTTCTCAATTTGTTTTGATTTGTGTTCACAACCATTTTAAGGAAAATACCTCTGTATCTTAGGGGCCTGGAATAAGCACACCTGGCATCAAGTGGCCAATCTGCTGTCATGGTTACCCAGGAGGTAGAGAAATGACATCCTTAACAGGTGCTCAGAGAGCAGACTAATATCAAGAAATGTCAAGTTTAATGCAGACCCCAAAGGTAGATTTCTGCAAACATCACTTAATAGAATAAAACTTCCAGGTGATCTTTATGGAAATTAAATGAAAAAAGATATTTCAATATACACATGGGTCCGCACTCAGCACTCAGTTCTTCCCTTTATGACTTTGACTGCTTTTATTTGAAACAAGCTTGGACCTTAAAAAACAGGAAGCACTGAGAAAGATCAGTTGTTCAGATGACATGACAAACTAAGAGACTTTCTGTGGGATCAGTCTCTACACAAGAGCTCTTCTCTCATAAAATGATCACAAGAAGCATACAGTGAGATGATCTCATAGTTAACATGATGTTTTGTCTTGTTTCACTATAAAACATGATTTGAAACCAAAAAATAGGAACTTGTTCAAACTACATTGATGTCCAAAATGACAATCAAATATTAACAGAAAAGTATGTATAATATCGATTATACAAATACTGAGAAAATATATTATACTATATTATAAGATATTGTCATATTAAGGCATTTAAAAGGGCAGAAATCAAATACCTGTCTTCCTTTCAGAATCTTACCAGCTCTTATATATTGTTCTTCTTTCCTATTAAACCACAGGTTATTAATGGCAGTCACGTTCAAAAACTGTACTGCAAAAGATACATTTTGTTGTCAATTGACCATTTCTTTTGAAAGTGTACTTGGGGTAATGTCTTGCTGAAATATCAGCTGGCAACCAAATTTTGGGATAGAATGTCCAGGTACAGTGAGTGAAAAAAGTATTTGATCCCTTGCTGATTTAGTAAATTTGCCCACTGACAAAGAAATGATCAGTCTATAATTTTAATGGTAGGTTTATTTGAACAGTGAGACAAAATGCAGAAAAACATGTCAAAAATGTTATACATTGATTTGCATTTCAATTATGGAAATAGGTATTTGACCTTAAACTATTACTCAATACTTGGTACTTAGTACCCTTGTTGGCAATTAGAGGTCAGATGTATATTGTAGTTGGCCACCAGGTTTGTACATCTCAGGCGGGATTTTGAGGCTGGCGTTTGGCAACTTGAACCTTCAACTCCCTCCACAGATTTTATATGGGATCAAGGTCTGGAGACTTCCAGGACCTTAATGTGATTCTTCTTGAACCTTTGTTACCTTGGCTGTGTGTTTTGGGTCATTGCTGGAATACCCATCCACCACCCATTTTCAATGCCCTGGCTGAGGGAAGGAGGTTCTCACCGAAGATTTGACTGTACATGGCCCCATCCATGGTGCCTTTGATACGGTGAAGATGTCCAGTCCCCTTAGCAGAAAAACACCCCTAAAGCAAAATGTTTCCACCTCCATGTTTAACGGTGGGGATGATGTTCTTGGGGTCATAGGCAACATTCCTCCTCCTCCAAACACACCGAATTGAGTTGATGCCAAAGAGCTTGCTTTTGGTCTCATCTGACCTCAACACGTTCACCCAGTTCTCCTCTGAATCATTCAGATGTCCATTGGCAAAATTCAGACAGACTTGTACACATGCTTTCTTATGCTTGCTCCATTGATGAGTGTGCTCCTAATCTCAGCTCTTTACCTGTACAAAAGACATCTGGGTGTCATGGATTTGTGTAGTGGTAGAGGAAGAACCAGGCACAGGCACAGTGGCAGTCGATGTAGCTTCTTTTAATTGAAAATAAACACTTGAGTACTTTCAAACAAACTGAAACAAAGCAAAAGGTTTAAACAAAACTGCACTCACCACAGACAAGAAAAAATCTGTGACAAGCAACAATGATTGACAAGTTAGGGGAGCAGAGGTGAAACATTTAAACACATACTAATGACTTGATTGGGACCTGGTGTGAGTGACACTTGGAGATAAGACAAGGAAGGAGTCCGGGGTGAGTTTGTGCATAGTGGGAAATGATGGAGCAGTCCGTGACTTCACCGTTACACTGGGAAACAGAAATCTTTCTGATTGAGAAGGGACCAAATACTTATTTCCCTCATTAAAATGCAAAAATAATTTTCTGGATTTTTTTTGTTGTTATTCTGTGTGTAAACCTACCATAAAAATTATAGACAGATTTTTTTTGGTGGGCAAACGTACACAATCAGCAGAAAATCAAATACTATTTTCCCTCACTGTATATGGTGAGGTTGTAGATCTGTTGCCTTAAACCAGGGCCTTAAGTCTATCAGAATACAATAATGCTTTAAAACCATTTTCATCATAATCAATCCATCAAATGTATTTTATAAAGCACTTTTTACAACAGCAGTTGTCACAAACCTAGTTTTTTGGTGTTATATTTGAGAGGAAGTAGGCTTCAGAAACGTAACACAAAACAGATGTGCTGACTATCTCTGAACAACAGACCATAGATAGGATGTGTTGCCTGATACTGACACATACTGTCCATACCTCCTGCTTGGAGTTGCCCATGTGACTTTCACAGGCTTGATGGATAGGACCATTGACCATAGGTTGGAACATACCATACAAGGGTCTTTTGTAAGATAAGCCTTTCTTATTGGAGTGTATCTGACTGTGTAATGGCTGGTTATGACCATTGGCCGCCTCCCGTGTATTATGGTATGAAGATTGTGTTAATTCTGTATCCATCGGAGAGAGAGAAAAGAAAGAACTACGGAAGGTTAACATTGTTGTCTCATGCTGAATAAAGATGGCTTGCCCCTGACTTCTGGTTGCATTAATTTTGTTCATGGATATCACATGGACGGAAGCTGACATATTCAAAATGTAAGTATGGATCAAAGAAAACTAGCAAATTCCTGGCCAAAGGCCATTTGAGGACTGGTATGTCACTTCTATTCTGTCCCCTGTGTGCGTGATTGGCACTAATTGACAGACAGGAAAACAATGCCAGAGTAGTCAAAGATAGTTCCAAGAGACTTTACTCAGATAATGTTTTCCATTCATCAGGTGAAACTGAAATGAGAAAGGGCTGGGTTTACAATGGTGCCAATTCAACACAAGTTGTACATATGTATATTTGTAAATATAGCAAATGCTATTTAAATGTAAAACAATACAAATATCATGCAAATTAAGTAACCTGTACAGTGGAAGTGCTACATATCGCTAGCTGACATAACAGTGCACAGAAACCCAGTAAGTTGTTTGTTACCCTTCACCACAAAATTATAACCTTTACACAACACACACCAAAATGTCACTACATAATGACCATAACTGCATTACTTACCAGCAAAGCTTCTCCAGGGCTTGTGGAAGAAGGGAAATGTTCATTCGTATAACAGTTGATCATTTCAAGTTTAATTACGTGGATCCACGGGAACAATCATCACAACATCACAAATGATGAACAGAGTAATGTCATGACAGACTGCTCGACCCTTACATTATTGCTTTCTCCTCTATACCATTTCTTGTCAGCTCCAAATATATTGTCACTTATGCTATAAGATACATACAAAAAAAGTCGTCATACTTTGTTGTTGTTAGTAACTTACTAACTTTGCTTAACCAAACCATGGCTGAACTAAACAGTGAGCCCTGAACCGTGAAATGCACCGAATCATGAGAAACGAACTGTCCCATCCCAACTGGTCAGTCATTGTTTTGGAATCTATTTGATTTGTAACTTTGTTCTGTTCAGATGTGTGAAAGCTTATATCTCAAGTGCATTTTTAAGAGGACATCAGGATAAGATTTGTGATCAAAACATCCTGCAGTGCATAGGTGATAAAAAGTACAAAGTTAAAGTAAACCATTTAGTTGGGGCTTTGAAGATTCCATTTCTAGTCTCATGTTGATTTCAGAACATAATTAATATAAATTGTCTGTGGTGCACTGGCCCCATCAGCATCTCGCATTGGCCAGAGATTCAGGACCATGAATAGTGTGCAACGGGTGAGAGTGGGAATGTTCCAAGCCAGGGAGTGCATGCCCTAGGGGAATATAGAGGTCTGAAACATTCCCAAGGTAACTGAGTGGCCTTGCTCCACCCTTAAACACCTGCTTCTTTTCATAGCAGGGTTATATAGAGTAGGTGGTGGCCAGCACTGAGCTGAAAAGGATATGAGATGGTGACTGACATTTATCCCATAAAATGTTAGTCACTGATGAGACAAAACATAGTGCCACCTGCCAAATATACTGTCGGTTCTCTGCATTCCACCAACACAATTCCAACCCGCTGAGGCATAGACTCTACAAGAGCCCTGAAGTTGTCCTTTGTTATCTGTCACAAGACAGTAGCAGCAGATCCTTTATGCTCTTGTAAATTGCGAGGCGGAGCCAGCATGGATTGGACTTGCTGGTCCGGCACATCCCACAGATGCTCAACTGGTTTGGCATCTGGGGAATGTGGAGGCCAGGGCAACACCACGAACTCTTCAACATGTTCATCAAACCATTCCTGAACAATGCGTGCAGTGTGGTAGGGTGCATTATCCTACTGAAAAAGGCCACTGCCCACAGGGAAAACTATTGCCATAAAGGGGTGTACCTGGTGTGCAGCGATATTTAGGTAGGTGGCACATGTCAAATTGATCTGTATGCCTGGACCCAGGGATTCCCAGCAGAACATTCCCCAAAGCATCACACTCCCTCGATAGGCTTGTCATCCACAGTGCATCCAAATGACTTCCCCAGGTAAACGGCACACACATGCAGTGCCATCCACGTTATGTAAAATGAAAGGTAACCTTTCAAATTACAGTCCGTTACTTACAGGGTAGTTCCCACATAACTACGTGGTAACAAGAATGTAAGGACGTGGTAAGAATGGGTAGTTATGTATGTTTAGAAACATGTATTTTCCTGATAATATGGATGTATTTTAGTTCTATACTATACAACAGAGAGTAATGTTGCTTTGCAAATACGGGTCATTTTCTATATATCCTTGGAAACTGCACAAAGGGCAGTGGTTGGACATGTTGCCCATTACCCCACACATCTCCCATACGTCCTGTCCATACATCCCATGTGTGGAACAAAGAATGTAGGGAGGTAGGAACATACAATATTGTACTTATATTATTTGAAGACAGCCTGATAGTGGAGGGAATGATGGATATGATTGTCTAGTAAAATGTGCTGCTAAAGTCAAAGACATTTGGAGAAGCACAGAGACATCTGGAAAGACCTCAAGAGAGAAAGAAGGAAGGATGAACATCTAAGACAGACATGTACTATATTTTGTGAATAACCAACAAGGAACACTTCTCTCCCTGACTTGGGTCCATTCTTATTCTGCAAAAGAGCCAGAAGCCAACAGTTGGTAGCCGCGACCTGGATAGGTTGAGATCCTAATTATCCATATCCATCATTGATCAAGAGGAGAAAACTGCTGACAGTGCATTCCTTGCTAGGCGGATAGCAGGTTGACACACGTGTGTAGTAATTGTAATAATAATCTTGTAAATGTAAGGTGAAGTAAAGAAAATTACATCTTGTTTGAAAAAACAACATTAGAAAGAAAGGGGACTGCAGCCCCTACTCATTTTACAATTCACGAAATGACGGAGTCATTAGCAGATGACATAAAAAAGAGCATAACATTTGATGACTATCTACAAGAGATATTGAAAAAATATGCAATTGTTCCAGGAAAAGATACACAGTTTTGATATACAGAAAACATGGCAAAAAAATCTGAGAATGTCTGATGGATTACAAAAAACATGCTGGTCTTTGATTGTATTATCGGAGATTAGGAATGATAGTACCATGAAAAGGCTGTGAAAAAAAAGAGAAAATGTAAGGGCATTGGCTGATCAGAAGCAGAAAAAGGAGGCGGAACTGAAAAAGCTCAAGGGACCAGTGGTTCCTCCCACAGTTAAGATAACTCCCTCCCCATTGTAGCCTCAAGCTGAAATGAAAAAAGCAACCAAAGCATCAATTATCTGGGACCAGATATACAGTGACCTCCAGGATTGGGACTCTTTAGACGATGATGATGATTCTGCTGATGATGAAATAAATGTCAGACCTCTGAAGTCTAAGTTAGTGAGACCAGAGAGAGGGGGAAAGAAGATTTTAATGACATATCATAACCCTGCTGAATCAAAACAACTTGATGAATGGTCTACACATTAAAAACATCCTGGTGAGGCGGGAGTGAAGACATGGGATGCTAATAAATGCAAAAAGACCATCTACAATTTGCATCCTATGGATGGAGTGCAAATCCTTGGGTTTGTTTTGACAAACCGTTAATCCATTCTCTAACAAGTTAAGGTTGTAACTGCATTGGGTGAGGACGGTCAAGATAACAGAAGTGTATGAAAGGCCATACAGGAATATGTCAAAGACTTGACCAATGTCACCACAAATTGGCAAGAGAACCAGGGGTTCAGAAGCCAAAGGAATCCTTCTAAGATTTTGAAGAACGATTTAGGGCTGTTGTGATCAGACACGTGGCTTACCTGGAGTGGAGGATGATGATGCACTCACTGACATAAAAAGTTGCGCAATTCTTCATCATTTGATGCAATCCATACATGAAGATCTGAGAAAAATTTATGTTGCTACTACAAAACATTAGGATAAAGCTACATATGGAGAAACAGCTGATGCTCTGGAACGACTGGATAGATACATGAATCAAAACAAAGAAACCAGGGGCATATCGCTACTGTGGAATCCCTGGTCATTGGCAGGAGTGTTGTAAGAAGAGGGCCAAGACAGGTTCAAACAGAAACCAAGGTACTTGTAAAAAGGACAACGATCCTATTGACACAATGCCACTACAAAAATGTAAGGAACTCTCTCCTGAGAAACAGCAAATGTTGCTGGAAGTGGCGGAGGGAAACTAATGGACCCCTCTTACAGCCTATATCTGCTGGAGTACACAAGAAGTCTGATGGGATATGTGAATATGCTGGTGAACAACTACCCGATTAATTTTTTTGTGGACACAGGAGCTGAAATTACTGTTATACCCACATGCTATGTAAAAGACATACATTCTGTATACAACGGCAAGAAGATGAGAGCTACGGGTGTGGGAGGGGCGAAAACCGTCATGAAACAAACTGAACCATTATCATTTTCTAGTGGTTAAATGACGATTGGCCTCAATGTTATCATGAAACTGGACTCCACATTGGACATTAATGAAGGAAAGGCGACATGGCGAATAAGAAAGGTGGAAACAATAAACTTGAAAGACCACCCTATATGGACTACGAAAAAGAATGAGTGCGGTACGCCTGATAGGTGAAGCATCGCCTTGCACAAAACAGTACCCTATCAGTAAAGAAGCCATGGCTGCAACTAAAGTAATTATTGGAGATTAACATTACAGGGATGTTGTAGAAAATAAACATTCTGCGTCGAACAGCCCAGTCTGGCCGGTGAAAAAACCAACAGGTGCATGGCATGTGACTGCAGACCACAGGAATGCGAATGAAACAATTTCCAAACTCACCCCACTGGTGGCAGACACCTACTATTTTCGCCTCATTGTCACCTGAACACTCAGTTTTTTCTGAGATTGACATGGCTAATGGCTTTAGGTCTGTATCATTAAATCCTGATATCAGACCGTGGCTTGCCTTTACTGTAGACGGTCAGCAGTATCAATGGGCACGCCTACCACATGGTGTACACAATAGCCCCTTCATTTACCATTAGGTGTTGCGGAAGCACCTACAAGACTTGCCTTCAATGTCCTCAGTTGTCATATAATATGTGGACGACATCCTATTGGCATCTGAAGGTGAGATGACACATGCACATGTACAGAACACTGCTGGACCATCTTCATGCAAATGGTGACAAAGCACAAATCATGCAGCCACAGGTCTTCCCCTGTGAGACTTCCCATGCTAGTCTCACAGGGGAAACGGGAAATTACTCAAAATTGCACTGCAGCCATTCAAGCTGCAAAGGAACCCACTACAATTAAACTAATACTTTGTTGAAGCACTTTTAGATTTCTATTACAGTTTTGGGTAGGAGTTCAAAAGCATGGCACCTTTTACATGGCAATATTTGCCCACTCTTCTTTGCTAAAGCACTCCAAATCTGTCAGATTGCGAGCAGATCTCCAGTACACAGCCCTCTTCAGATCACCCCACAGATATTCAATAGGATTCAGGTCTGGGCTCTGGTTGGTCCATTCCAAAATGTTAATCTTCTTCTGGTGAAACCATGCTTTCTTGGATTTGGATGTGTGCCTTGGGTCGTTGTCGTGTGGAAAAGTGAACTTCCTTTTCATCTTCAGCTTTCTAACGGACACCTTTAGGTTTTGTGCCAAAGTTGCCTGGTATTTCGAACTGTTCATAATTCCCACCACCACGACTAAGGCCCCGGTTTCAGCTGAAGAGAAACAGCCCCAAAGCATGATGCTGCGACCACCATGCTTTACTGTGGTTATGGTGTTCCTTAGATTATGTGCAGTGTTGTTTTTGCCCCGAACATACCATTTGGAATTATGGCCGAAAATTCAACCTTCAGACCATAACACCATTTGCCAGCTCTGACTGGGGGATCCCGAGGCGTTCCCAGGCCAGTGTCGAAATCTCTACACCTAGTCCTGGGCCTAACCTGAGTATTTTTTGCCTTCTGGCTCAGCTTTTTTCGTCACAGCTGTGTGGTAAAGTGAAAACCGCCCCTGCTGCTCCGATTCTCCAGCCAATCTCCCACTCCATGCTCCCCTCACCAGCGAACAAGACCCAGAGATACTTGAAATCCTTTACTTGGGGTAACACCTCATTCACTACCCGGAGGAGCCACTCCATCGGTTTCCTGCAGAGAGTCCTGGCCTCAGATTTAGAGGTGCTAATCCTCATTCCAACCTCTTCGCACTCAGCTGCAAAGCGGTCTAGGGAGTGCTGGAGGTCACAGACCGAGGATGCCATCAGGACCATATCTTAATGCTTTGCTAATTATTTTGTACCCTTCTCCTACCTGATATCTTTCAACAATGATATCCCTCTGATGCTTTAGAAGATTTTGCTCTGAGATACAACTAAAAAAATGTCAGGAAAATCCTACTAGAACAGCTGAACTTTATTTGTGATTAATCAGTCACTTTAAATGATGGCAGGTGTGTAATGACTTCTATTTAACATGAGTTTGAATTTGATTGGTTTACTCTGAACACAGCCACATCCCCAGTTATAAGAGGGTGTGCACACTTAAGCAACCAGGTTATTGTAAGTTTTTCATTTTTCATTTTCCCCCCTTGAAAATTTCAGTTTGTTTTTCAATTTAATTATTCACATAATAATTCACATTATAAGTGGAAAAAAGTTCTGACATGATTTATCTTTGTCTAATTCTTTTACATCACAAAAACCTGGCATTTTAACAGAGGTGTGTAGACATTTTATATCCACTGTTGATGGAGACTAGGAGCATTACTTAGCCGACATTCCCTTCATTACTGCCCCTGAACACCGATAGAGACATGAGTTGCTAATGGGGAGAGAAGTTGTTGAGTATAAGTAATGTTTCACGCATACAGAATACAAAGGCCTTCTAACAGAAAATTGAATAAAATAAGGATATAATAATAAATACATTTTCCCAATAGGGACAATAAACAAATTAATGTATTAATCAAGAAGAAATGGCACCAGTTATATTGCATGAAACCTTACTGGCTCTTAAAGACCATAAGGTTACAATTACTTTACATAAGTTACTTTTGTATACAATCATTAGTTATGTTAAATTCAATCAAGTAATTTCAACATGCATGATCATGATCACAAAAAGTAGATAAATAAATACATTTTCTACAAATTTTTCAGCTCTCTTTCCTTGTAATTACAGTGTATATACATGGGAACAGACAACGCTTCAAATTACAGCCCTCTTTACTTGTAACTACACTGTAACTATGTGGGAACAGACACTACCTCAAATTACAGCCCTCTTTTCTTGTAACTACACTGTAACTACGTGGGAACAGACACCACTTCAAATTACAGACCTCTTTCTTAGTACTTACAGTGTAAGTGTTGCTGGTACTGAACTAGCTAGATGAGGGACAAGGAATTTACATGGTAAGTTCACAAGGTATAGGAAAAAAGAAACTAGAACACGGGATGGCATGAAGGTATGTTATGGAGTATTAACAAAATAATTATGATTTACCACATTTATTTTCTTTTTATCAGGTGTTATTATGAAAGAGATTTAGTGTATTTCATAATAGTGAGCGAGGCACCTTTGATCAACCACATTAAAGTATGCCTTATAATGTTAGATTTTAATTGTCCTCAACAACAGTAAAATCTGACAAACTCTTTGTTAAGCCTGTCCGTTTCATTTGTCAGCATCTCATTTTCAACGCAACGATATAAGAGAAAAAAAACATTCATGTGGCAGCCTATTTTCGAGAAGAACCTGTGGGGGCTGTAGGACATCCAACAAATTAGTGCTTTTTGTGGCTTGATTCCTAACACACATAAAAAAATCTATGAATACGTTTTTGATTGATGTCAACACAGCTTTTGGTTTGGCAAGAACCAATTAGGCAAAGTGTGTGTTGGCATGGTCAAAAGTTGCACAAAGCAGAGAAATGCGCATATTTTCTCTTAAATCCTTTATTCCGCAAGTAAACTTGCAATAAAATTATTAGTAAAGTCACATGTAAATGATAAATTCATAAGCATGAATAAAAATGACAATTATACACTTCAAATTTGCTTTTTTATCACCTGTCTGTTTATGAAGTTGTTTTGGAGTAAATGGCTGCAATTTAAAGGGTTACCAACTATTTATCAATGAAATAACAGGGTGCAAACCCTTGCATGCCTTATCTGCTTTCATGTACAATGAGGGAAAAAGTATTTGATCCCCTGCTGATGTTGTACATTTGCCCACTGACAAAGAAATTATCAATCTATAATTTTAATTGTAGGTTTATTTGAACAGTGAGAAACAGAATAACAACAAAAAAGCACATGTCAAAAATGTTATGAATTGATTTGCAATTTAATGAGGGAAATAAGCATGTCATCCCCTCAATCAGAAAGATTTCTGGCTCCCAGGTGTCTTTTATACAGGTAACGAGCTGAGATTAGGAGCACACTCTTAAAGGGAATACTTATACCTGTCCACGGAAGCAATCAATCAGTCAATCAGATTCGAAACTCTCCTCCATTGCTAAGACCAAAGAGCTGATCAAGGATGTCCAAAGGACAAGGCTGGAATAGGTTACAAGACCATTGCCAAGCAGCTTGGTGAGAAGGTGACAACAGTTGGTGCGATTATTTGTATACGGAAGAAACATAAAAGAACTGTACATTTTCCTTGGTCTGGGGCTCCCCGCAAGATCTCAACTCGTGGAGTTACAATGATCATGAGAATGGTGAGGAATCAACCCAGAACTACAAGGGGTATCTTGTCAATGATCTTAAGGCAGCTGGGACCATAGTCACCAAGAAAACAATGGGTAACACCCTAAGCTGTGAAGGAAATCCTGCAGCACAGGCAAGGTCCCCCGGCTCAAGAATGCACATGTACATGCCTGTCTGAAGTTTGCCAATGAATGATTCAGAGGAGAACTGAGTGAAAGGGTTCCTTTATTTGTCAGTGGGCATCCGTACAAAATCAGCAGAAACACAAACAATACCTCACTAGGACTGACAGCAAACACAGAACTCATATAGGGGGTAGAACGAGACACGTGCAAATGATAATGGGGAATGGATATCTACGTTCCAAACAATGAAAGAAAACAGGGTACATTCAAGACCTTACAATAAATCCCGCAATCACCATTGTATTGCATTTCATGATGCCATCGGCCTTATGCCTACCACAATGCCAATTACACACTTTTGATTATTTAAACAAAAAAAAAACAATGGAATTTAATTGTAAGATATATTTTGAGTGGAAGTTTAGATATTTTTGTCTGTTTTAACATATACAACCCGCTCTCATGATAATCACTTGGATGTTGCAATTGCACATTTGCTAATAATTTTCTTTTACTCAGATTTTCACTGAAATAATTCATTAGCAAAATGTACGTTATATTGACAAATACAGAGAATAAATTCAGAGTACACAATCACTTGTTTTATTTATCAAATTGACTGATAATATAAAAAAGATAAACAGCTACAGGATACATTTTAAAGTATGTTTTAATAAAGAAAAAAAACTGCCATGCGACGGAAAACCCAAAAGCTCCCAAAGATACAGTTGTTCACATGTCCAGACCCCATACATCAGACATTATTTTCACCAGTCCAACGTAAATGCGAGAGACCGGCAAAGATTTGGTGCCACACTTACCCAT
Source organism: Esox niger (assembly GCA_016801105.1). Lineage (NCBI taxonomy): Eukaryota > Metazoa > Chordata > Actinopteri > Esociformes > Esocidae > Esox > Esox niger. The sequence continues at coordinate 39,532 of JACXGJ010002317.1, read as the reverse complement.
ATTAAAACACAAAATAAGCTCGTCAGGCCTTTCGCGAGATATTGTTTGCACCGGTGTCTTATACAATGGTCCAACCACCGTACTGCTAACAGTTTACCTTAACTGCAGACGTTTAAACCTCAACTGCAATGTGCTCTTACCTCCTGAGTTCAAGATTTCAGCCGGGTAACTGTACTGATGAATTCCGAATATCATGTCAGCCGGGCGCCTTTGCTCTCACCCTTCCAGTAGCTAACCTACGATCAGGAAAGGATTTAGGTGACAGAGACCCAGTCTTTGGCGCCTAAGAGACCCGGTCTCTGGCCGTGCACAGTTGGCCCACTAAAATATTAGTTTGAGATACCAGGTTAAGTAACCAAAGGACGAGCTCCCAAATAGTGATGGAATTTTCATCGATAGACACTCTTATAGGAGTAAGAACAGAGCAATTTTTTAGCAAATAGAGAGATGCGTCAAACGCTTACAGAATAATTATTCGAGGAGCCTCTGAAGGAAAATACATGAACATGAGTATTTATTACAGTTAAAAAGTGGTGTGGGATGATACTGCACATCTGTGCTAACTCAATAGAACACATTCCCTTGGCTCGATTACTAACTAGGCTTCACACAAAGGGCAGGATGTCCTTCTCCACATGGGTAACCTCTAACTCTGAAGAGGGCTTGCAGCATCCTGACAGACAGTAGATGCCCTGATGACACAGATGTGCATATCAATTAGTAACCCGAATATCTGCCGATACCAGTCAATGATGCCCCCTAGGCAAATACCAGATCCCCCTCTCCTACATTTCCTAAGGAACAACGGACATGATCCTCTTTTTACACAGATGTGTGTCACAACCAAATACAAGAGTTACATACGAGGCAATAGATAAGCAAACATGTCTCCAATGTACATTAGTTAAGAAATTGCCACAATAATTGTCAATAACGATGGACTAATGAAATTAGTCCACGGTTATCCAACGGTTCAATGCTCCTTGGCATAGATTCAACTAATCTTCGGAACTTTACTGGAGGGATAGAACACCATTCTTAATAAAAGCTATTCCCTCAATTGGTGTTTTGTTGATGGTAGTGGAGAGTTTCCAGACAGAATTACTGATTCTATTACTAATGTCTTTCCCATAGATTTAAATACACTTGCCATTTGATCAGCCTTTGGGACTGAAGCTCCTGCCATCTGTGCCCCAAAAATGAACCCTTATTAATAGTCCCTTAGGTCTTATTCCTCAAAATCAAGCTAAACTGGGCCAGATGAGAATTTTTAAACAGACTACAGAGCATGATGTCACGTCCTGACTATGCCCCTAGCCATCTTCGCACTGGCTGGGGCCATAGTCAGGATATGGCCAATAGAGGTTCCTCGAGGCACCTCTATGCACTTGGGTCTCCCCAATTGGAGGCAGGTGTTGGGTATTGCCTCCAATTGGGGAACCTATTTAAGTTGACTGTTTGACCACATGAATGTGGATTATTTTGGTTTGCTAGCCGTAGGCTACAACACCCAGTCATTTGGAGTTGCTTTGAGTTTGTTTGTTTGTTTGTTTCTTTTGTTCTCTCTTAATAAAACTATGGACCACTATCTCCACTCCGTCTCTGCGCCTAAGTCCTTCCACCAATTCCGTGACACATGATTTGATGCTCTGTAGGTGATACATCTTCAATGTATTTTATGTTCGTAGGTGTTTTCTCCTAGTACATTATGTATGCATGTTAAATCATACAGCATACAAGAGTGGATCTCTAGTTGAGTACATTGAAGTTGCATTGAGTATTATATCGTTTTTATACTTTTCACTTTAATATTGCCTGGCTCCTGGATCCACCAGGAAGCTTTGCTCCAGCTGCAAAGTATCAGGTGGAGTAGCTTCAAAGAAATGCAAATTCTACAGCTCTAACATTGCAGTAATGGTGATATTAGAAACCTAAAAGAAGAAAGCTACAGATGAATGGGCCAAGAAGACCCTTAGCAGTGGAAGACACTGCATCTTGGTGAATGCGGCAATCAAACTTGTAAAATTCATTATCTTTTATTCTGATTTCTTTACATCGTAAATCTATTTGGTAGTTTCTTACTATCTGGTTATTTTTAATGGAAGTTATTTTGTCATTATTTGTTCCAGGGGCATCAATTCTGCAAAATTGGCGTATACCCAACGCTCGAATCTTTGTCTTTGTCCTCACCCGGGAATGGCTAAGCAGTCATCAGTTACGGCCATTCAAAGAGTGTATAAGTTAATTGTTTAAGGTATATGTACCCATTAGTTTTATTCAGTCACCTAAAGTAAGGAATGGAAAGTCACAAATCTAGGTTTACATACATTGATGAACCAAACCATTATGAACACCCACAGGTGAAGCCATTAATGTGGATCATCCAACAAGGACACATGTCAACTCTGGGTAGATTAGATGGTAAGCAAACAATCAGTTATTGTTATGCTGGAGAAATAGGCAGGAGAAAAGACCTGATCGACTTTCACAAGGGCCAAATTGTTATGGCCAGACAACTGGGTCAGAGTATCTCTGAATGGCAAGCCTTGTGGGCTGCTCTCGGTCAGCAGTGGTGAGTACCTCCCAACAGTGGTCCGAAGAGGGACGTTAGCCCTTGTGAATCAAGGCTCATTGATTCACAAGGGTTACGAAGGCTATCCTGTCTAGTCTGAACCTAGTTACTAGTATATTTCCCAATTATTACCATCAGAAAGTGTATTTCAACTAATATATTTATTAATTCAACAAGCAAGTACTCATTTTGACTAGTCATTACCGATGACGAGTAAAAAGCAATTGTTACTAAGAATAAAAAGGTTATAAGTTACAATTGTAATAGTCACTAGTAACTATTAAATATTTACTAGTAAAAGTGAACGAATACTAGTAACTACTGAATAAGTACTAGTATCTAACGAATAGTTACTAGTAAAACAAGAATATATACTAGTAGCTATTGGAATAGTTACTAGTCAATAGAAAATTGTTGATGTCTAAGATCGAAATAACAACTAGTGTCTATCTGTCACATCCCCGCCTCCGCAAGCGCGCAGCAGAGGGCGCCCGCGCTCCAGTCTCCGTGCGCACCTAATTACACACCTGTCCCCAGTCACCTCATCACCATGCATTCAAGTACAACTCCCTGCCACTTCTCCCCTGCCTGATCAATGGTTCATGTTTACATGCCACATCTCGCGTTCTCTAGTTTCTCGTTCAGCCTATCCGTGCACTGACCCATCGCCCGTTCCCGACTATTCTGACTGAGCCCTGCCTGTACTTCTGTAGTCCGCCGGTATTCTGATCTCTCGCCTGTCCCTGACCACTCTGCTTGTTCCCCGACTGTACCTCTGCCGCCAGCCCGTGTACCGACTCTCTGCCCGTCCCCGACTACTCTGTCTATCGCTCGTCTGCCCCTGCGGCGCCGTTACATTAGACACCTTACCTCCCGTCCCCGCACACTCTACCTGCCCCTTTCCCACTTGCTCCCAGTCCGCGTTTGGATCCCCACCTGTGTCCCTGACACTATTCAATGCAAGATTTCTTCAAAATGATTAAGAACTGGAGAAGTCCTAATTTGAAATCAAATCGATCAATGCATTAATGCGAGACAGACACCCAGAGCATGGCCCATCCCTGATGTAGATGATGCATGAACTTCGAGGTCATTCAAATGTCTTCGAGTTTATTAAAATCAGCTCAAAAACATTTTGAAATGTCTGAAAGCATTCTTTACTCACGCTGCTTATTGTATTGCAGTTCACGACCAGTTATATTTAACAAATTACGATCATACATTAGCTATTTGTCTTACAATAGCTAGGTTAGATTTAATCTCTATATAGGGTAATAACGAGCTAAGCATGATGTCTGACGAGTAATTTTAAGTGGGAGAACTTGCACAATTGGTGGATGACTAAATACTTTTTTGCCCCACTGTATGCATAGGATGTTTTCATGGTGATAGGGAATTAAAATATAAAGCTGGCACAGTAGGTTCAACTCTTTTAGGACAGATTGGGCACTAATATCACACATTTAAAATAAATTAGTTAGACTACGATTTATAATGTAGACACCCCCACCTCTGCCAAAGCATCTCCACCAGAGTACTTGCAGACCTGTACTGGCTGAAAATTCATTTTTAAACAAGTTTCTCTTTCTTGACTCCCCTTTGTCTTTCCACCATTGCTCCCTCTCCTCAGGCCTCACGCTTTCCACTGTTGAACCAGGAGTTGAAGGAGAGAAGGCACCAGGAAAACTAGGACATAAGATTATTCTTGTTTCTTAACAGGATGAAGACCACATTGGAGCAGAACAAGAAAATTAATGGAATTTACAACATATCAAACAGGAGGAACAAGGGAACACAGTGTTTTGATCAACTTATGAACTTTAACATACAACTGATTATCTAACTGATAAATTAACTCAGAAACCATGTAAACTTTGTGTGGATTTCTCCAATCCAATGAGTAGTATTTAAGTGGGATAAAGATATGTTCTTTAAGTTTTTAGCTTTTACTGCCTATTCTGATTCCATTAGTTTTCTTCATAGTAGACGTGCAACAAACTTTGAATGTTTTGACCACCATCAGATGTCATGGTTCCTCTCACTCTGTTTTATCAAGTCCATCTTTGATTTACAATAGAAAATGCTACTTGTCAATGTTTGATATTCATGAGGTTGGAGTGGACTCAATTGGACTCATTTTGTTTAACACAACACAATAGAAATTAGGAGATAACATGGGTTACACATAGCTCAAACCCTCATACTACAATAGGGCCAAAGACAAACCAACTGAATGAAACATATAACGAGCCTATTGAACATGTAATAGTGTCAGGGACGGGGGAAGAACCCAAGTGAGGATTGGAAGGGCAGAAGGGGGAGTGGCAGGTAGAGGGATCGGAGTCAGGCAGGGAATCAAAACACAGTGGCTTGCAGAGTAGTCGGGGACAGGCAGTTGGTCGGTACACGGGCGGGCGGCAGAAGTACAAACAGGTAGCAGGCAGAGTAGTCAGGGACGTGCAGAAGGTCGACACACGGGCTGGCAGCAGAAGTACAGGCAGGAAGCAGGCAGAGTAGTCGGGGACAGGCAACGAGTCGGTACACGGGAAATCCAAACAGAATGTAGACTCGTAAATTGCTGAATAGCGCGTGTGATTATCGACCATAATCGGGCAGGGAAGGGATGACAGGGCTCTGAGGATCATGAACTGGGAACAGGTGTGGGAGTGGATGGGGAGCAGGGGTGCGAACGGTTCAGGAACGTGAGGACCCGCCTCTGCGCGATCGCGGGGCGTGGCAAATAGAGTATGCTTATGGACTTCTTATGACAACATTTCCATTTGAATTTAGTAAAGTTTTGTTTGGGCTGTGTAACTGCATGGCAAAAAAAGACCTGCAAATGGTAAATTCTTCATCTGTATTCATAATCTGAGAACTCCAGGACAAGCTATTCCAATAAAATGCAGCCAGATCTCTACATTTCTCTGATTACCAATAACTGACAAGACAGGAAGCACCGTTTTATCTGACCTTTTAGACACCCCCTGCTTGAGAGAGGTGAACAATCTTGCATCATGATTCACCTGTGTAGCTGTGGAATGCAAAGACTTGCATGGAATACCAAATGGCAATTGTTCTAATATTTCAAACTTACCCAGCTGCAAGAACTGATAACGATTTTGTTCTTGGTGTTTCTCAAGTGTGGTCACTATTGGTCACTGTATAATTCTAGAATGTTAAACCCCTCAAATGTATTCAAATGGTAGGGTTGAATTTAAATTACAATTTGTAATTGTTATTGTAGTAATATACTGTTGAAATGTATATGAAATGGTCATGAGAAACTTAACATAATGCATAAGTGCTGAATAACACTGAACAACTGACAATTGATAAGATGTGGTGGCCATTACTGATAGGCGCCACACACCCTGCCCACACCTGCTAGGAACTGCACATGACTGACATAGAGCCTATTGATAGACCCAAGAACCATAGGGGAGGTTGGAAAATACCATACAAACATACCATGTAAGATAAACTTTTCTCATTGGAGGATAATAGACTGTGTAATGGTTGGCTACAATCATTGAACACCTACTATGTGTATTGGCATTAAAAACAGAGTCAACGTGTAATAATTGGAGATTATGAAAGAACTATGGAAGGTTAACATTGTAGCCTCATGATGAATAAAGATGGCTCTCCCCTAACTTCTAGTTGCAATAATTTTGTTCATGGATAAAAAATGGACAGAATCAAACAAGTGTCTCAGATTAGCCCAATCCTCAATCAACCAGGGACTGTAATTTTAAAATATCTTTAGTGGGATTACAACATCAATTATTATTCACCAAGGTGGCTCCCAGCAAATATTCTTACTGCATCAGACAAATGAAATGCCACCATCTCCTGCTCTGTTACGGTCCAGTTTTACAAGGGTCCTCATAGAGGGCATCATCATTGCCTTCATCCCGTCTGGTCAGAAACTGACAATAAATCTGCATTGCATTGTGTTCATATTATCCATTGCAAACAATCACTCATAATTATCCACTTCATATTGTTATTGTATATGGGCCTTCTGTACATGAAGATACATTCAAATTCTTCAAATATATGTATTCGTGTTTGTTCTAGCTTTCTTTATTGCACTATGCAGTCTATGCATGTGATTTAATACTGTATATTATGAAAAGACCATTTCACTCAATAAAAGCCATCTGACGGTAGCAGCAAGCATGACAGTCATGACGATTGCAGCCCGGCCAAAGGGATGTGCAAGAGATTCATGTTATTATCTCGGATAAAAAAATAAAACAGATAATGAATTAGCTGTACAACCACCCAACACAAGCAGCAGTTGACTAAACAATTTCACTTAAACTTACCCTAGCAAATCTAAGCCCTGCCCTTTTTCTTTTAAACAAAATGAAAATGTAAAAATAAGAAATTCTGCCCTAAAAGGTTTAAAGTGGACACACACTAACAAAATATGCCAACCGTTGTAATATTTCGTATCAAGCGAGCAGGATTGAGCGTTTTTTGTTAACAAAATGCTGTGAGATACATGTTAATATTTAACAGCTACTAAAACAGAAATAAATACTAGTAACTATTGTAATAGTTACTAGCAACTAATGAATTGATACTAGTAACTATTGAAATAGGTACTAGTAACTAAAGAATAAGTATTAGCATATTTAAAATAGTTACTAGTATGTTTTTTGGACTAAATGTTAAAACGGTTTACCATATCCTCACCAATGACACTACAACCACTGCGAAATGCCCCCCCCAGGATACTGCCACCCCTTTTCAACCCACACAATGCAGGAAGAAAATAAAGTTTGATTACAAATGAAAGGTAAATCAACATCTAACCTATATTGCTTATTTAAAAAAAAAACTGTTTTCAGAAAATGATCTACCAAAAATGTGTGATATAGATTTTTCTCTATCTTGAAGGAGTCGGTTTGTGGAGGAGCATTGTTTTATAGTGAACACTGCAAATGGCATGTTAACACAAATACCCTAATTGGTGATTGAAGTAGAATATACTGCCTGTTTCAAAGTGCCCGTTCCATCTGGAGCAAACCGTGTTCCTGGTAAAATAATGCATGTCATCTGCAATACATTGAAATTCTGGTAATTAATGAGACTATATTTAAAGGAACATGTAAGTGCAAAAATAATTATGTTTAAAGTTTGTAGCTGAATTGGAGTGCACTCAATCAAAAAATACATGCTTATACTTTGAATGGTTCTTTCCAATGGATGCCATGTTCTGGCTGGAAGGTTTACTTATTATTCCATACAGTGGCCAGGTGGATATACATCTCTGGAATAAATTAAGAGGCCACTTCTAATTCTTCTTAAATCAGCATCTCTACATGTATGGCAGCCATTCCATTCCAGTGTGTGTTAAATTCCAACACGGACACACCTCATTTTACTTAATGAGGTACTGATTAGGTGATTACCTGAACCAAATCTAATTTAATGAGGGAAAGTATAAAAACCACTGCTGTGGTCATCACTATCCTCTTGCAATAGGACCAACTGGATGGCGAAAACAGTGTAAGTAGTACCTCAAAGGTAATTTGAATAGAAAAATGACTATTCAGCATGACAAAAGAGTTGAAAAGAAAAGCTTTGAGTGAGGAAAAGAAGGGTTCAATTCTGGCTTTACTGGCAGAGGGATACAGTGAGCATCAGGTTGCTTCCCTCCTGAATATTTCAAGAGATGGTGGTTCATAAGAACAAGGTCAAGCAACAGACATTGGGGACAACAAAGCTACAGACTGGCAGAGTGCGAAAATGACTGTTCACTGACCGAGATGACCATCAACTCATTCGAATGACACTCAACAACCTTAGGATGACATCAAGTGACCAATAAAAATAATGGCAGTAGCTGGGGTGAAATGTGGTGGGGATGGTTCGAAACAGGCTCCTAGGGGCAGGGCTCATGTTGTGGAAAGCTAGAAAAAAAGCCCTTCATCAATGAAAAGCAAAGAAAAGCCAGGCTGAAGTTTGCAAAAGACCATCAGGATTGGAGCGTGGAGGAAAGGAGTATGGTCATATTCTCTGTTGAGTAACATCATCGAATGGTTAGACGGAAACCTGTCTCACACCCACTGTGAAATTTGGTGGAGGATCGGTGATCTGGGGATGCTTCAGCAAGGATGGAATCGGGCAGATTAGTCTTTGTGAAGGACACATGAATCAAGCCAAGTACAAGTAACACAAAGCAGTGCCCAGACTGTAAGCGGATATATTATTCTGACTTTTGTTACAGACAGCATAAAGGCTTGAAGCACCACAAAGGTGTGGGTCGTTGGGGTAGCAGGTGTGATCAGAAGAAATACTGTGTCGATTGCGGCCGTCATTACAACGTTTGAATTACCAACTATAAAACGCACAAGTATACGGCTAACATGTGTCCCAATTGTAACATGGACCTGTCTATTGAAATGAATCATCAGTGTTTCACAAAACCCTCACCCCAGTGAGCGCTATATATTTAATGATTTTGAGACAATTGCCAATCTTGTGAACAGTGTACACACTGCAAATTTTTTATGTGCAATAAGCTTTGAAAATGATACGTGGGGTTTAGCCGGAGATGGTTGTGTTGCTGCTTTTTTCCAAAAGTTTAGGCAACTGAAAAATAATGACAACACATTTATAGCACAAAACTCTAAAGGTATCGATGGTTACATCTTGAGGCAGTACCTTACTAATAATGGTATTGTTACTACACTTATTGCCAATGCTAGCAAGCTCATGATTTTTACAGAGAGCACATTCAATCAGAGATACATTGATAGTCATTGCTTCCTACCGATAAAGCTGGCAGCCTTGCTACGTACTATGGGTTTTAGGGTTTGAAAAAAGACTACTTTCCTTACAAATTTAATATCAAGGAGAATGAGAATTATGTTGGTCCCCATCCGAAACCACATTACTACAGTGTGTTGGAGCCTAACCTGCTTCACCCGAGTAAGTTGATGAGAAGAGAAATAGACCAAAGACAGATTCAATATTTAACGCACTTAATTGCGTACAACAGAAATATCTGGAGACCCGCTTACCAACGAGTCTGACTCTTGCCTTTCGTCTTCCTCTTTTATACAAACATTTTCAGTTGGACCCTGAGCTATGCATTATCTCCAAGTCTGGTCATCTCTCGTTCTATACGTCTTGTGATTCGTTGCTAATAGTCTAGATTGTGCGTGATTGTCTCTAACAGTCACATGCCATAGCCTAACCGATAACATGTTGTACTCTGCCCTTACACACTGGGGTCTCCAATACATTCTTTACTTGGATCAATAGATTGTAAACACACACACACACAGTTGATTATATCATCTCCTAACAATCCTGCTCTAAATAGATTATATCATCTCCTAACAGTCTGGGTTGATGTACCAACAATGGCTGAAAAATCTTGAGGCTTTAAAAGAACAACACAATGTAAATGTCGTTTGAACGCAATTCATTTTAATTTTACAGCTCCTGAATGGAAGACTATTCAGTATAACGATGTCTGTTGTTTTTACCCATTCTGCAACAGGACAAAAACGTATCTGATTGAACATCCAGACATAATCTTTTGTAGATTGTGTGCAGAGTTGGAAAACCAGGTAACTGATTGTTCTCATACTGATTTAGAAAGAGCTTTAACTGGTACCTGGCTTTACCTGGTTAAGGCTGTTGAGGAAGGTTATCACATTGTGAAAATATTCTAAATCTGGGATTTCACCAGTACATCGGATAATCTTTTTGCAGATTACATGAGAACATTCCTGAAGCAGGAAGCTAGATGCTTTCCACAACCTGTGATTGACGATGATGCTAAAGACTAGAATATCCGTAAATATCATCAAAATGAGCGTGTGCAGCTTGACAACGAAAACATTGTTGTAAATAGTGCTAGGTGATCTTGGGCTAAATTGGCAATGACTAGTCTTTCGGGTAAGATGGGTGAGCGGACTAATCTTATGAATACAATGTTAATTGCAGATCCAGGGGAGTTTAGCCACTACCTTTTTTCCAGTAAAATATAAGTTGGTTATTTTTCTTTCATCTCAGACAGTTACGATGGTACAGTTGCGTTACACAAAACAGACAGTCGAGGGTGGTGATGATAATGATTATCACGTCCTTACAAATGCAGACTCAATTGGGAGAGATAAAAAAGCATTCACATTGAAAATCCGAGTAGTTTCTAAGCGTTTCAGAGTTGTGTACAGCAAGTATGTACTACTCCCTGGTTACAGCCCAAGGCCTTACGGGCATTAAATCACATTATAGGATGGATAGTGGTTTTGACCGGACTTCAACACCCATTCAACTGTGTCATTAGTGGCCCTAGTAACCCGGGTAAAACATATTTTGTGAAGATGCTGCTGGATAATACTTACGTCGTTTTCTCCAAAGCAATTCAGAATACCGTCTGGTTTTATTCATGTTGGAAACCGCTGTATGACGAAATGTTGAAGGTAAGTGAGATTACTGTTATAGAAAGTCTCTCAGTATTGCTGTGTGATGACAATCTGTTACCGATAAAAAAAACATTTGAATTATTGACGATTTAATGAAAAGTGCATTTTATGATTCACAAGATTGAACATGTTGTATGCAATTAAACATTTACTTATTACGCTTACTCTGGTACATCTTAGCTACAAATTTTGAGACTAGCGCATTTCTAATGAATCAATCTATAAAGACATCTTTATAACTCAGACCTCTTGTAATTAGATGAAGTCTTTAGATAAAGTACAGGACATTGAAATCCTGTCCTGTACTTGTTTTGAACTGTATTCCACATTCTCACGTTTGCCAAAAGGTGCTGATTGACTTGGGAAAATACGTCAAATCTGGGGGGTTTCCAAAACGGTCATAAACCTTCCAATGTCATCATCTGTTATGTAATTAGCCAACCAGTGTAGTTGTTCACATGCTAGCACACCATAGAAGTGTCCTAGATTAAAATTGGTTCACCACACCGGCCAACTCTGCGGTGTTCATTTCCACACCGTTTTCCTAATAGTAGCCAACCATGACTTGTCGCTGGTTTGACACTTCGATTATGGAGTCGAAAATGGAATAAACAACAAATTAATTGTCTGGGGCAGTGGTTGTCTGAATCTCATCTCAAGTCGTACATTCTCTGACTTGATCAAGGATAGGTGCTGATCGCATTCCTCATCCAGCGCCCAGTGGAATGCATCAATGGCATAACAGTGTAAGATGTCAGACCAATCAACAGCCAAGGCTTGGAATCTAGGTGTTTTTCTGAAGCTAAGGCGAATTGGTAAAATTCACACAATGCTGACCCTGTTGTGTAATTTGGTTTGAATGGTTTGCTAGGAAATTGCTGACCGTCTACATACATAGCCATAAACTCCTAATTATAATGTTGGAAATTAAATGGATTCTTTGTGTAACTTCATGTAAATCTGTCATTGTCCACCAATCCAACAACAATGCATTTTGGCAGAGGTCCTACAAACAGGCAGGTAAACTAAATGTCTTCTTACACACTCTTTCAATTGGGAACTAGGCAGTTGAGAGTAGCGCTTGAGCGTGTCCAAGTTTCACGGCTGATGAGAGTCACTTTCATGAAAAATAGTGATGCAGATAATATATGCAAACGACAATGCACATCCTCTGCCCTCATAGGACAGAACTCGTCGTGGACAATCTGAACCTTTATGCCAACGCCGAAAGAAGATATCACTTTTAACAGGGTCGACCATTTCAAAAGTTGTACTGTCCGTTGAATAAGCAGGCCTTTTCGTGAGTCCATCGTTCTTGCCTGCAATGTCTGTTACATCCATGAGACATGCGGCGTCCTTGTAAAACAAACCAGCTAAAAACTTTAATGTATCACATCCATAATTCAGAATGCTCTCTATAACGGCTCTGTAGGGGCATGTGTTGCTTTCTGGCTAATTTATCGGTCACTAAAGGAGACATCAACTTGTGAAAATGGGGTGGGTATCGGGTAATTGATAACCCCTACACATGCTACGGCATCAATATTGGTTCTGTACGGTTTAGTGAGTTTTACGCTTAGGTTCAACAAAGTATTGTTTAGGTCAACATAGTCTTCGTCATTTCCTGTAATAAAGTACTCCAGAGGGGCTGACAGGGTTGGTATTTCAATGTATGCATTTTTCTCAATTGATGTCTGTGAGTAGGAAGAGTACCATCTTCCTAAAATATGTTCGTAATCAAGCTTGCACGGTTCCCTTTGTGTGTCCTCTGAGCTGTTTTCTTTTAACCCTGTCTCATTCTTGCATTTTTTTTATTTTTGGTAGGCTCCTTCCAGGTGGTCTCTTTCTGACACCTTGTGTCATAACCATCAATTCTGATCCCTCCTGCTTTGTTTGTCGTGACATAACACTGCTGACAATATTGCCAATTATATTCTTCCCTGCATTTTTCAGATATGATTTTGCTATTGAGAACCCACGCTTCAACAAAGGCATTGCCATCCGGAAAAGACCACGTGAAAGGCCCCCTAGACAGTTCCATAGATTCTTTGAGGATCAAAGTAATTTTTTTTTTGATGGGTCTGAAGTGTACTTTTGCAATCACCTTACCCACTACAAATGAAACAAGCTTTTAAAACCAGATTTTACTTCAATACAGATCTCATCAAACTGACTCTTACTAAGAGGTACGTAGTGTGGCTTGTCATACGTAACTGTGAAAACTTTGTTCTTTTTCCCTGCAATATGTACAGTTCTCAACAGAGGGACAAGACTGACACCAACTTGTTGATAATCAGTTATATCTGTGTAGATGCATAGAGTGTTAAACCCTGCCAGAATATCTGTGGGGAATGGACTGTACCATGGGGCATATCACAGATCGCCTGGTTTTAAGCCTAATATCTGTTCCAGTTTTACACTAAATTTCAAACTAAAATAGGGCTCGCCTTTTAGAAACATTCTATTTTTAAATTCATCATACCCTGCCCATACACTATGTGGTTTTATATAAATGTTGAACTCTGCCACAAGATTTCCTATGCCGTTGTAATAACCGGTGTTGAGTTCATACTTCCAAATGTTGTCGTTTCGAGTCATGTAGTTCGAATGTGTTTTCAGCCATGTAAAAGTCTCCCACTTATGCGAGTATAGGAATTCTATCAAAGGTACTTCCCAATCACCTTTCAAATCTATACCTTTGGTAGATTTTGTGGTATAGCTCAAATGTCTCAACAAGTCACTGGGCAACGTTCTGTAGAAACCACTGTCACCCATGCTGTTTGCAGTCAATGTAAATGACGTGATCCTGAAAATCCTGGAGTTTTATCAAATTTCTAGTTCAAGAACTTGTTCCGAAGGTATATGCTGTTGAATTTCTTGGGCCAACCGAACCATTTCACCCGATTAATTTTCTTCCCTTTCTGTACTTTCTCATCCACAACTGCTTCCACTTTAAAAGTTGTATCCTTAGCCACAATTACTTTCAGTAATTCCTGTTCATAAAAGGTCCCAACTATCACATCACCATCTTTGATTCTATTTACTGGAGGTACCGGCGGAATGCATTCTGTTATTGTAAAATATTCATCTGTGTACCCTTTTTCATTGACCTTTGTAAATGCTCCTCTCAACTTTGAGAGTCTCACAGTATCCCCAACCCAGAACTTGTAACTTGTTTACCATTTGTCATTATTGTTGTACCATACAGGTTCTTGAGAACTAGTCTAATATATTCTTCACAAACATCCGCAGGCTTCATCTCAATAGATCAATGGTAGCTATGGTTGTAACCATTAACAAAATATTGAATAACCTCAACATAGCAATGAGTGTTGGCAGCTGTAAGAAACCTCCACATTCATGATTTAATTGTTTTATTAAATCTCTCAACAATACGCGCTTTGTCATTTCCTGTAGCAAATTGTTGTACTTCTTCATTAACATTTCAAAATGTGAATAAAAATTATTCCCCCTTGTCTGTTTGGACTGTTTGCGGTGTTCATCCTTTTGTCTTCAAATGCTCGCTTCACCTCGATAGCGCTTTTATTTCTCAGCACACGAATTCTTGCGTATTTGCAACATACATTTCATGTTATAATTTTCCACACTATAAGCACTCATGTCAACCAAATCCAGCTGAAATTGTGAATTCATATCATGAACAATAACTCATATATGTATTCTGGGCGAGTAGTCAGTCATTTGCCTCAACATTTTTGAGGATCTCCCCGTTTTTCTCCAATTACGCTTTTTTCAATACCTCTCTACCCACATAAGCACCAGAGTTTTCGAGGTCGTAGTAAATACTTTTCATAACCTGTTCAGACATCGTAGAGCATTTGGCAATAATGAGAATAATACATTTTTAACATTGTTTTATTTGAGTTGTCCAAAATTACACATCATCCAAGAAATTCTGAAAAGTTACCCAAACATTCAGATTTCTGCGGATTAGAAAATCTGTAAACATTTTACAAATACTTTCTATATGTTTTGGCCACAAATAAAACACTTTTA
This sequence comes from Esox niger, assembly GCA_016801105.1. Taxonomy (NCBI): domain Eukaryota; kingdom Metazoa; phylum Chordata; class Actinopteri; order Esociformes; family Esocidae; genus Esox; species Esox niger. The sequence continues at coordinate 24,490 of JACXGJ010002317.1, read as the reverse complement.
AAGGTATTCCATGAAGCAGCATTTAAAAAAACATTTGGTCAGTCACACCGCCTTAAACTCTTGGCCTTCGGGTAATTCATAAAATGCAACCTCCGGTATCTCTGGGTTGAAAATGTATCCACCGTATGGACCGTCGTCCAACTTCCATTCCCGTGCCAACATATCCTGGTGTTGTTGAAGGATTCGGGGTAAACTCTGCATCGGTTTCTTTGGGGGTGCTATGATTGCGGCTCTGCTGTCCCTTTGTAAACTCTTGCCAACTCACTGAGCTGCAGTTGAGTTGTTAGCGTTAAATTGTGTTTCACCCAAAACGCGGATCACTGCACAATCCACCATGGTTTGTAATGTTTAGTTATGTTTACTCAGGCAATACTGAATGACCATCACAGGGGTCTGTGTGGCTTAAATACACAGACCTTAGCAATTATCTTAAACCACGAAAGGTTAACACACACTGGCTTAACATCTGTTGAAACAGTTATCAGAACATAAAATGCCAGGTGTTATAGCATTGCTGAACCCTGACGCCAATCCCCCTGGTGTAACACTTATTTATTACCTGGGAATTTAACATTCTGGATCCCTAAAACCCATTTCTTTAACATCAAACATAACCCACCTGTTATTAAGATTGTACGGGGTGTTTATCAATCATTGTAAAACATCAAACATGGACACATCAATGCAATCACAAATTACAAAGTCACCGGAAATGCATACGTCATTTCGGAAATCCCCCCCACCAAACCGAATTTCCCGCCCACCTGTCAAATCAATCTGGAAGCCCTGCCCCCAAGGGTCATAAATCCCCAATGTGACAAAATATACCCTACATTAACTACTGCTATGGGGTACGTTTGCCAGATGGAAGCCTTTTCTTACAAAGAAAAGCATCCAAGCCGGGCTGAAGTTTGCAAAAACAAACATCAAGTCTCCCAAATGCAAGTGGGAAAATGCGTTACAGTCTGATGAAACCAAGGTTGAACTTTTTGGCTATAATTCCCAAAGATATGTTTGGCGCTAAAACACCAAACCCACAGTGAAGCATGGTTGTGGCAGCATCAAGCTTTGGGGCTGTTTTTCTTCAGCTGGAACCAGGCATTAGTGAGGGTGGATGGAATTATGAACAGTTCCAAATACCAGGCAATTTTGGCACTAAACCTTCAGGCATCCATTAGAAAGCTGAAGAGGAAGTTCACCTTCCAGCATCACAATGACCAAAAGCACACATCAAAATCCACAAAAGCATGGCTTCACCAGAAGACTATTAACGTTTTGAAATGGCCCAGCCAGAGCCCAGACCGGAATCCAATTGAACATCTGTGGGGTGATCTGAAGAGGGCTGTGCACAGGAGTTGTCCTCGCAATCTGACAGATTTGGAGAGCTTTTGCAAAGAAGAGTGGGCAAATATTGCCATGTCAAGATATGCCTTGCTACAAGACTCCTACCCAAAAAGACTGAGTGCTGTAATAAAATCAAAAGGTGCTTCAACAAAGTATTAGTTTAAGGGTGTGCACACTTATGTAACCAGGTTATTGTGCATTTTTCCCCTTCAAATATTTCAGTTTGTTTTTCAATTGAATTGTTCATGTTATAGGTCACATTAAAGCTGGAAAAAGCTCTGACATTATTTATCTTTGACACATTTTTTGAGGGTTGTGTAGACATTATATCCATGGTATGTACTGATTTCAAAGACTTGGTCAAAATGGATGGGTGTGGTGAGCTTTCAAAAATTCCAACTTAACAGGCTTGTGCCACCATGAGGCTGATTACCATGTCTTCACAGGAATTTGCAAAAATAGCAGTTTTTGCGAGAAGAATAATATTAGTGAACTGGAACAAACATAATAGGTTTTAGGTTTTCATCTTATATAGTGAAAAGCTAAAATGTTTTAGGCTACACATTGAAAATGGAAAATACTATTTGAAAGGCTAAAAATAATATTAAAACTAGCCAAGCTAGATAATGTAGGTAATAAATTTGAGAAGTTAATTTTGTACATGACAGTTTTTCTCAATTGCTAAAACACTAAATCCCATTGGCAGAACAAAGTTCTCAGTTGCCTGGACTCATTTAGCTAATTATGCAGTCTGTTGTCAATACCTAAAACCATTTCATATGGTAAAACACAATTTTGCAGATCTCACTATGTTAAGCAAAACACATTCTGCACTCTAATGCACGTCATCCATAATGGTTAACACAAGTGGCAACAATCAATTACAAATAGAGAACACATACAGTGTGGAGAACAAGTATTTAATACACTGCTGATTTTGCAGGTTTTCCTACTTACAAAGCATGTAGAGGTTTATAATTTTTACCATAGGTACACTTCAACTGTGAGATTATAATTATAAAAAAATCATACAATGAGATTTTCTGGATTTTTGTTTTAGATTCTGTCTCTCACAGTTGAAGTGTACCTATCATACACCTCTACATGCTTTGTAAGTAAAAAAAACTGCAAAATCAGCAATGTATCAAATACTTGTTCTCCTCACTGTATCATTGATTGAACACAACCACTCAAAATTGATTCAACCTGTTTCAAATGATGTGACTGATTGCTCAATAGATTTTGACTGGTTGCTGGTTCATGTCAACAAAGAATAAGAATTACAGTATCACAAAGACAAAGGACACGTTTGTAAGATGCAGGGCACTGTACTGTAAAAATAGGGGTACACGGAGGAGGAAGAACAAAAAACTAAATTGCAAAGAACATAGCAGAGAAGTAATTTTTTATCAGATTTGAGCCACTATGATTGAACCTGTTTTAGTTCATCAAAAGACAATGACAGTTTTAAAAATGTTATATAAAAACTGTACTCCCTGAGAACTGTATGTTTTGAAAACAATGTGTTTTCTATTTTTCGGTGTATTGTTTACTGACTGCTTGAGAGTGTATATCACATTGTTCATGATTTGAGAGCACAGGTGTTTGATTTTGAACCCAGGTAAAATTGTTTTGAGGCGAATGTTTCATTTTGCGAGAGGAGTCAGAGGTTTTGTAGATAGTGCTTGAAGATGAGGTTTTGTGTGTAATGTTTTCAGGAAATTGAGCAAGGTTTCAGAAATGGTGTTTTAGCAATTGAGAAAAACTGTAACAACAATCACACCATTACCAGAATTTAGTAGTTATGTCAAGTATTTTTGATTGCAAAGTTTTTAATAAAGGAATTAATTTTCTTTTTTGATTTACTCCACTTTGAAGATTGTAAATAAAAATAACAATGTATTTACAGACAAATCAAATGCATTATTATAAAAAATATGTACATATATACATATACATTTAGCAGATGCTCTTATCCAAAGCCACTTACAGTAAGTATGGCTACATTTAGCTGGAGTAAATTAGGGTGGAGTGCTTTGCCCAAGGACACAACAACATTTGGCTAAAATGGGAAACAAACAGTCTTTGTGCGTGCACGCACAGGAAGGTTTATTCTTAATAAGGTTACTATTGTTAGCGCTTCCTTGTTAACTTTTCTCAGCCTGGAACAAGTCACAGTCGCAATAGGCAAAACTGTACCAACTACTCTGGCAATGCCATCGACAGAATCCACTATGCTAGCAGGCTAGCTAACAGCCTGCGACCTGTCCTGCACCCTATCTCATGGTGGGGCTAAAGGAGTGAGACTTCTGTCAATGTTCCTAGACAAAAGAAGAGCACTACTCCAGCTAGGATGGAGTCCATCGCTCTTCAGCAGATCACGCATGACCCTATTTCTGGGAGAGTCCCAATCGGCTCTAGCAGCGAGGTTTAACAGCATTTCTTCCCAGTGACCAAGAAGAAGTTCTTGCCCGGCTGCGGGAGCTGTGCCAGAGGGCTAACAACACTATCGTTCCTTCCTGGTGGCACAGATACAGTTTTTCCCATTTCTACACTAACATAATCCTTGCCTGACTTTTGCATCTGAAGCCGAGCCACTAATTCTGCAATCTTTATCTGAAGACGATTATTCTCCTCCATGTTGTAGCTGCAAAAATTACAATGGTAAGGCTAATGGTAATGGTACTTAGCTTCAGGTGTTCAGGTAGGTAACAGCAAGCATCGTACAGCATGTCAACAATCCCACAATGCAGCACATACAGCACGTCTCGTGATAAGAGACAAATAGAGGAAAATTTATCAACTAGCTAGCGTACTTCATGTAGCTCAGTTAGTAAATTAGTTAGCTTCAATACTGCATACAAAACATCTATAAGATGTTTGGTCGTTATCTACCATCAACCTTGTTTGAAACCGGAACTAGCTTGCTATATCAATGAGAAAGCGGGCTGTATGCTTTACCTGCTTGTGCACAATGTTGTGAGAAATTAAATTGCTAACTAGCTCAATCAAACATACCTTCCTATGTGGAATACTGCTTTGCTTCAGAAAAACTATGAATCAAATAGGCGAGATGTCAGAGTTTAATACCCTCTGGCTCTTGAGTATTTTTTCAACTTTGAAATTACTGCCAGGTGCTGAAGCACGTCGTCATAATTTTCCGTAGCATAAAAAGTGGTAGAGGGGGACAATAATGCAATTTTTTAATGTGGAGGGGACACGTCCCTAGTGAATTGTCTGGCTGTGTAAAATACCATTTTAAAAAATGTGGCTTAAAAGAGTTCCTTCAAAATAATAGTCCTATATAAACAAATAGAATAACACAAAACCTCGAGGACTGAATGCTGCCACGCTCCCAACACCCCACCCATTCCCCATTGACTCACAGGCACTGCCATGGCTCCTTCCACAGCTTCAAAAACAGCCCTCCATAACTGCTGATAGAACCACCAACTCCAACTCAAAATTCTAGGAGATTCCCATTACATCTGCTCTTCCTACAAAATAAGAGTTCCTTCTAAATAATAGTTTAAAAAAGACAAAAAGAATAACACAAAACTTTGGGGACTGAATGCTGCCATATTGTTTGAGATGTTAATGTTGCATATAGAACATTTAATTATCATGGTCCAAAGGTCCTTTGGAAGCAAACAGCATGCCAATCTGTTCAATGATATCAGAGTAGATGACATTAAAGAGATTTTACTTAATTCCCTTATTGGGGTCAAATCAAAATTCCAAAAAATAGAATAGAAGATACTGGTCCCAGGGTCCATCTTCAGTGAACGGTGTGCAAATCCGTTTAGTGGTTTTGGAGTTCTCGTTTATGTGTGTTTCTATTAATGGCAAGATCGTGAGATACATCTATGATGTTTATAGTGCCCCCAAGAGGTATTTCTGTATGGGACATTTTCTGTCCATTTCTGACATTTATGTATATGTTTTGTTTTGTAGCTGTTTGATGTTCCATTTGGGATTAACGGACATCTAAAGTCATTGACCCTCCCAGCTCAATATCATTGGCAGCGTTCTGGTGATCGAGGAAGGAGCAAGCGGACTGTGGAGCTGTTAAGTGTATGTTCATTTAATAAAGATGATCTGACATATGCTCTGTATATTCGAGACAATAACACACAAAGACAAAGGGAGCAGAGGGAACATATATACTGAGGGGAATGACTTAATGATGATCAGGTGCGCTAGACGAGACAACAGGTGCAATGAGTTAATGAGCAGGGCAATGGTGTCAGAAGGCCGGTGACGTCGAACGCCGAAGCCCGCCTCCTGCAGCGGGAGGATGGGCAGTAGATGGCGTATTTGTCACAATCATTCGCTGATTTCTGCCATACTATATGAGATATCAACTTTTTAAGATAATGGTTCAATGGTCCTTCACATCAAACAGCATGCAAATCCATTCAGTGATGTCATAGGAGATCCAAGGAGCAAATTTGAAAAACCCCAATGACTTATTTGGTCCACATGAGAAGGGGCATGTATGGAACTTGGCTGCATGACTCTACGACATTCGTTATGAGATATGCATGCTCAAACCTTCAACATTTGACTAAGCGCTACTGCCCCACCATGGGGTGTAAAGGTACAGGTACAGTAGTGGCCCTTCCGGCCTCTCATGGCATCAAGTATGCAACGTTTCATGCAAATTGAGCCACATATACAGGCCTGAAAAAACAAACAAAAAAAAACAATAGGGAACCTGTACCTACGGTACTTGGTCCCCTAATAATATTCATAATAATAAAACAACAAAAACAATAGGGTATCTGTACCTACGGTACTTGGTCCCCTAATTATAAAAGGGGATAGGAAAGGAAAAGCATTTTTTGTTGGATGATTGGAATATTCTTTTAAGAAAAAGGGAGAGCTTTGTATAGAAAAACACATGGTTGGCAATGGGTGTCACTTTGATGTTGAGTTTGATTGTGACTCCACACCATTAATAAAGGAAAAGCTTGTATACTGACAGTTTTGCAGTCTGGATAAAGAATGAATGTGATACTAAAGAGGCAACTCCATCAAAAAGACAAATTAGTCATAATTTGGTTACACAGGTGTCAGAAGTCTGATAGCAAGCAAGCAAGCACATTTTTTGATGTAGCACAATTCATAGATAGAAGCGATTCAGTGTGCTTTACAGTGAAAATAAAAATACAAAATGCAATGGAATTATTGTCACAATTCTCTAGCTCAGTTGCCTCCAGGGGGACAGCATGAAATTCATCACCCAGGTATAAATTCTATAGCTCAGTTTTCTCCAGGGGGACTGCATGAACTTCAACATCCCGGTATCTCAATCCTCGCATTCCCATACTAGGATGAACCCGTCAGTCCCTATGTGAGGTGATCATTGCATCTTACTTGACTCTCCAAGGTGACATGTATGCCATGTCTGTACATCCATTTTAATTACAGTTACCATAACTGTTTACTGTACCGCCCCGGTACAGTAAACTCATCAGTCCTTTTGCGAGAAAATACCCTACATCGATGTCTAAACAGCAGCACAACAACTTGCTTTATCCAACATCCGCAGATTGTAACATTTACACATACAATACTCATCTGATAGCACCAGAACTTGCATTATGATTGGCAAATGAAAGCAGAATATAAATTTGATAACTAAATAAATCAAAAAGAGAAATATAAAATACAGCATAATAATAAAGCATAGCATAAAAAAAGTAATAAAAGTAATAAAAACATAGGACACTATAAAAGCTGTAATTTAAGTTTAAGTGATAAAAGCATAGGAAGCTATAAGGCTCCCAGTGTGGTTAAGTTAAAGAGCTCAGTCATTAGGCATTGAAAAAATGGAACTGTTTTTAACCTGGATTTAAAAATGTTTACCTTTGGTTCACGTCTAAGATTTCTGGTAAGTTTATTCCAGTTGTGTACAGCATATCTGCTAATCGCAGCTTCTCAATGTTTAGTTTGGACTCTGGGCTCTACTAGCTGACCTGAGTTCATGGATCTAAGAGCCCTGCTCGGATTATATTCTTCAAACATATCCGAAATGTATTCGGGTCCTAAACCATTCCGAGATTTATAAACAAAAGGCACCACTTTAAAATCTATTGATAGTGAATATGAGACCCAAGGAGAGGGTGCTCATGAAAGATTTGGTATAGCACTAATTTGAAATAAGGGGTTAATGATATTGAAACATTATACTGTCACTAAATGTTACAACATATTATTATGTTAATACTAACATTATTTGGGTCACACATGGATCTTTACCCAATTGTGAGTTATATAAGGCTAACTTTTCTTTAGCAAAAACAAATAATTTTGATGAAAAAATATCAGAAACGGGGCCCACTATTAATAAAGCCAGACAGGGCAATGAGTGGATACAGATACTAAGTTACTGACAGTAAGGTAATTCCCAATTGATCCACAAGATGGTGCTGTGATTATGTGATTGGGAATTCAGGTTTCACAGCTGTGAATAATTGTAGGAGGATATTGACTGTTGACAGCTATCCTGGGCTAGTTTAGAATCTTACACACTAATAAATATTGGGGAAGCAGAGCTAAGATGCACATTTTGTAATGAAGTACGAAGCCCGAGACCTAGAGGTCAATAGGTGTACATCCCTGTGGTCTTCCTACAGCGGGTGAAGGGGTGGTGTTTGTTCTCTCCTGCGCCTTCTGCTGGTATGATGTGTCTGGTGGCCTGCATCAGTGCTGGGAGCCAGGAGTAGGAACAGCAAACTGGAACTGGGCACCAAAATCTGGGGTCGTAGGAGGTACTGATTCAGATTCAAGGTCAATTTTAGCATAAATGTTGCTTTGTGTACTGTCTTGTCTTGCATTCTTCTAAACCAGGCTTATATGCAATGCCTTAAAGAGGGTGAAACATGTTGTTTTTAGAGAAGTTCTTGTACTGATAATCTTCACAAAATTGTTTGTGAAACCACAACCATGTGAATGAGAACAACATTAAAGATGATGAAAAACATGAAACTACTAAACAAGATGGTACTGTTTCTTCTCAACAGTTTGGCCTACAATCCAGCTTAGTTCTTCAGTGCTTAAGTCACACTCAAAGGATTTGTAGGAATACACTTGTTTTGTGTATTTTTAAATGAATAGAACTAAAAACTAAAAATTTCTTATTTTACACATTACATAATTGGATGGATCAAATGGATTGCTTACTTTCAAGAAACTTTTTATAAACACACATCTATAAACACACAAGAGGTCATAATATTTTCTGATAGCCTAAAGACCATAATACATATTGCAACATGTTTTTGGGAAATGTAAACAGATTAGGAAGTTATTTTCTTGCTTCCGTCCTGATAGCCACTTTAAGGTTGCTGTTGGCCTCTTCCTGATGAGCTTTCTCTTTGCCCTGTCATCATTTTTAGACATCCTGATCTTTGCATGATCCTGGTGGTGTTATCTTTCTATTAAGGTAAAACAGACAGATGTGTAAAGTTGGAACTGTTTCTTCATTTGCAGTGTGAAACAACGTTTGTGTCATATTTTTAGCACAAATGGTTCAAAAGTCATTCACAGTTATATCCTAATGATGTAAATTACCAATTACACTGTCAATTGTTTATAAACATGTAATACAATTCTTAATTAGGATAGCTTCAAACCTTTAAAGTTGTTATCAAAGTTTGATTGGCTCTAAAGCATGAACATCTTGAACTGAAACTTCTGTATTACTTTGGCTCCAACTGAAACACATGTTAATTTATGCAAGATTTGAATGTTAATTATTACAAAACTAAACATAGAATAAAACATCTGAATACAAGCTACTTGAGTTGGGCCAACTGAACATCTTGGGGTTGGTTTGGACTTGATAGCTTAAAGAATGTAGGAGATGAGTCTAGACATTTTCACCGTTCAAGCCCATGGACATCTTTTTCCATTGAAATACATTGATGGCTCATTTCAATATTGATATAGTTTAATAAGTATAATAGCCATCAAAAAGATCTGCTCAAGCAACCCAAGTTCGAGCATGTGGGACGTTTTGGAGTTGATTTTGTGTTTATAGCTTTTACTGTTTAGGCTGTAGAGCTGGAGGAATAATTATGCCTTTGGCAAGCACACCTAATAAATGTTTCGGTATATGAACTGGGGATAGTCTAAACAGCGGGCCGGATGTGGCCCCCACGCCCTCTTTTTGGGGCCCTCGGATGAACTTAGAAAACAGTAATTTTTATTCAGCATGAATCACCTTAGATTTGTTGTAAAGTTATTTGAACCAACAAAATCTATGCTGGAAACAATACATGAAATAGACCTTAAATATTATTTTGCATGTTTACACATATAATAGTTACTTCAGGGTCTAGGAAAGCTGTTGTAATGTGTTTCTAAGTGTGCTGATGTTTGAGCCATAAAACACTTGATGATACGTATTACAGAAATATCAAAGTAGTGAAAACATCCCCAAAAATATACAGTGTTCAAAGCGTTCAAGTGTTTAATTACACGGCAGCGAACATGCTGAATCCCGGGAGAGATGAACAAAGCAGGAAAACGGCACATTGTTCAATATTTTTTAATTGCCCAGATATATGTGAACTAGCATCAGACCTACTTCACTTTTAATGTATTTGTTAATTAGTTAATCTTCTGACCCCTGATGACCAGTAACTATTTGTGGTCCCCACTCCCATCAAGGTTGCCCATCCTTGGTTTAGACGATCCTCAGTTCATATAATGAAACCTTTATTGATTTTATGTATGCTACTTAGCGTACATAACATGAATTAACTATTCCACTGTATCTTTAGAACCGTTCAAGCTACAGACACAAAACCAAGTTTAGGCTATGACTCTTTCAAATTAGGAAGAGATATATTTCATTTTGCTGATAATTATTTTCCACTTCTCAGGTTTGACGGGTTGAGTCCACTTAATTCGAAATATTCTAGGAAACCAGTCCTTTAATTCTAATAGTTTATTACAAGCTTGTAGGTGATACACCGACAAAGTACACTTGTGTGCACATTCCTAGGTATGACAAAGACACACATTTTTGAGGAGCCCCTTATATTTTCTTCTAACGTTTGGGTCTCATCCTAATGCTCCAAATCCTAACACCATAGGACACCTAAGCTAAAGAATGCCCGTAGTTGGGCCTGGGGACAAAAGGAGAACAAGGATTTGCTGGCAAGAGTTCTGACAGAGAGGGGGACAAGCTATAGCCAAAGTCCCCACATTTTTAACCACATGTTTCCCCAACCCCTAGACTGAGCAAAGTACCCAGCCTGTATATCATATACACAAAACCTACATATTTAACACATGAACCTAATTTATGCAAATGGAATATATTTATGCATCCTGAATATATAATATAAATGCATAAATAATTCATCTTCCACAGTTTTTAGCATAAAATAACTAATAGGCTGTATCTTTTGAGCCATTTCAGCTACATAGACGAAACCAACTTTGTGTCAAGTGTTTAGGCTATCCCAGTTTACATAATGAAACCTTTACTGATTTTATAAATGCTAAAAAGCACAAGTAATTATTTGGCTGTATCTTTTGAACAGTTCGATCCTCAGACACAAAACCAACTTTGTTTCACACCTTTAGCCTATGTCCACTGCAATTTATGAAACAGTGATTGATTTTACAAATGCTAATTAGCGTAATTACCATAAATTAACTGTTAGGCTGTATTTATTAAACTGTTTGAGCTACAGACACAAAACCAACTTTGTTACACCAGATTAGGCTATCCCTACTTCAAATTTGGAAAAGTTTATAAATGTTCCATATGCTAATTTGAATATTTTGCATTAATTAGCAATTACGCTGTATCTTTTGAACAGTTTGAGCTACAGACACAATGTCATACGGTCCGGGGTATGAGGACATATAGGCAGAGGCAGAACGGCTGTTTGAATAATAATCCATGTTTTAATGTAAAGAAACAAAAGAAACAAACTTACAAACTTAAAGTGGACACGTTGACGGGGTAATGTAGCCTACAGCTGACAACCAAAATGAACCACACTACTGTGGTCAAACATTCAACATAAATAGGTTCCCCAATTGGAGGCAATAACGAACACCTGCCTCCAATTGGGGAGACCAAAGCACATAGAGGTGCCTAGAGGCACCTCTTCTGATCATGTCCTGACTATGGCCTCAGCCAGCACAAAGATGGCTAGGGGCATAGCCAGGACGTGACACACAAGGCCAACTTGAATTCATCAGCATAGCTAAAATAATAGATATAAGTATTTGGTCACCTACAAAAAGGCAAGATTTCTGGCTCTCACAGACCTGTAACTACTTCTTTAAGAGGCTCCTCTGTCCTCCACTCGTTACCTGTATTAATGGCACCGGTTTGAACTTGTTATCCGTATAAAATACACCTGTCCACAACCTCAAACAGTCACACTCCAAACTCCAATATGGCCAAGACCAAAGAGCTGTCAACAGGCACCAGAAACAAAATTGTAGTCCTCCAATAGGCAAGCAGCTTGGTGTGAAGAAATCAACAGTGGGAGCAATTTTAAGAAAATGGAAGACATACACGACCACTGATAATCTCCCTCGATCTGGGGCTCTACGCAAGATCTCACCCTGTGGGGTCAAAATGATCACAAGAACAGTGAGCAAAAATCCCAGAACCACGCGGGGGGACCTAGTGAATGACCTGCAGAGAGCTGGAACCAAAGTAAGAAAGGCTACCATGTCATATGGTCAGATGAAACCAATATAGAACCTTTTGGTAAAAACTCAACTCGTGTTTGGAGGAGAAAGAATGCTGAGTTGCATCCAAAGAACAACATACCTACTGTGAAACATGGGTGAGTGGAAACATGCTTTGGGGCTGTTTTTCTGCAAAGGGACCAGGACGACTGATCTGTGTAAAGGAAATAATGAATGGGGCCTTGTATGGTGAGATTTTGAGTGAAAACCTCCTTCCATCAGTAAGGGTATTGAATATGAAACGTGGCTGGGTCTTTCAGCATGACAATGATCCCAAACACACCGCCCGGGCAACGAAGGAGTGGCTTCATAAGAAGCATTTCAAGGTCCTGGAGTGGCCTAGCCAGTCACCAGATCTCAACCCTATAGAAAGTCCTGTTGTTTCTTAACACACAATGGAGGAGAAGAAATGGATTTGGTGGCAGATTTACTGGCAAAGCCTTTTTTGAGAAACGCTGGAAAATACGAGGAACCAACCCCCCACCTAACAAACCTGTCCCAGACAGGGAAAAGATTTGTATGGCACTTTAAAGCGATTGAGTAAGAGAAGTAGACCTGGCTTACAGAGTCGAAGGAGCATCATATTTGTGAGTACATTCTTGTTTCTTTGGTACATGTAATGTCATTGATTTGGTCTTTACAATGTCTTTTTGGGTTGCAGTGTCCTGTCATACTGCATAATGGTACTGTACATCATTGATAGTTTCATTCGCCATATATACATGTTTTTTGTGTTTAAGCCTCTTGTTAAATTGCTTCATCCTACCATCACTGTGAATATGGGGTGGTTACGTCGATAGCCCATAGCATTAGGCAGCCATACATGCTACAATTATTAGCTTTTCGTCCATCGTGCTGAAGTTACTAATCTTTATTAGTAAGTTGAATAAAAGTGTCCCCTGTTTGAATGCCCCGTCCAGCACGGTTGTTCTGATTACGGACCTGTATCTACTTGAAAGGTAAACAGGTTAGGACTGTAACCAGCTAATAGTTCGTTTTAACCAGCAAGGTTTTAGATAAGTGTAGCTGCCATGTAGAAAAGTTGTCCAGGGGCTAATGACTTTGAATAGGGAATTATTACTTTGCAATTTTAAGTGATGCTATATGGGCTTAGAAAATACAGTGACATATAGATATAGGTGTGTAACGATTTTGATTCTAGTTAGAGAATTATTTGGTTCAATTTCGAACTGCGATTTTGAAGAGTAGTTTGCGAATTCTGTGATTAAGTAACTCCACGTCATTGATTGTGGCCAGCTGTTACTGCCTCCACGATATCCATGCAACTGATCGTGTACAGTTCATGAAAAGGAGTTGGCATTAAATGAACTGCAGCCATTGCTTCGTTAAAAACAACTATACCACTCTATACTTATGCCTATTATTTATTTAGATGTGTTTACACTTAACTTAGGGCTAAGGGACAACTAAGTCCTGGGCTAAGGGCCTCCTATGCCCTGCGCTAAGCAATTGTTCAAAATAGCAAATTTTGAAGTGGGAAAGCACCACTTTTAGTCTTGGGCTAGCTAACTAATTTGTTAATTGAATCGTGGTAGCGTAACATTGATCATGTGTCAGTGATGTAGGCCACTATAACGTTATTTGCATACCAGAGAGAACATAACATTTGCAGCTTATCATAGAAAGTAAATGGTATTGTCGTATTTGTCCGTTTGCCCAGGACTTAGGAACACAAGTGGGAATCCTTAGCCTAGGGTTAAATCTCTGCCCAGCGTTAACAAACTTGTGTGAACACCGGCTAAGCTAACCCGGGGCCAATCTTAGCCTGGGACAATGCAATGTGTAGAGGCCTTATATTTGCCATCCCCCCACAATAATGTACAAAGATTCCTTTTTGCTTGAAAACTCTTCAGTACCACAGTGAATGTATTTTACGAAATACTCAGGAGAGTACAAATATAATGTAAAGTCATGGTGCACTGTGCTACATCCAGCAAAAGTAAATATGTTGTCGACCTCTTTAACCCCAAATGCAACACACTATAATATAAATGGAATTCATATTGCCTCATTAGTTAGCAGCTGGTGGCTTTTACTAGGAGTCTGGCTAGTTACTCCATCTAAAATGATTGTGATGACAACAACATTAAGACAGACAGTTTAGCTACCGTGGGTAGAACAAGTATTTGATACACAGCTGATTTTGCAGGGTTTCCTATTTACAAAGCATGTAGAGGTCTGCAATGTTTATCTTAGGTACACTTCAACTGTGAGAGACGGAATGTAAAACAAAAATCCAGAAAATTACAATGTATGATTTTAAATAATTAATTTGCATTTCATTGCATGACATAAGTATTTGATACATCAGAAAAGCAAAACTTTTGTTTGCAAATTAGAGATCATATGTTTCCTGTAGTTCTTGACAAGGTTTGCACATACTGCAGCAGGGATTTTGGCCCACTCCTCCAGATTCTGCAGGTTTCAGGGATGTCACTGGGCAATACAGACTTTCAGCTCCCTCCAAAGATTTTCTATTGGGTTCAGGTCTGGAGACTGGCTAGGCCGCTCCATGACCTTGAGATGCTTCTTAAGGAGTCACTTCTTAGTTGCCCTGGCTGTGTTTCGGGTCGTTGTCATGCTGGAAGACCCAGCCATGACCCATCTTTAATGATCTTACTGAGGGAAGGTTGTTGGCCAAGATCTTGCGATACATGGCCCCATCCATCCTCCCCTCAATAAGGTGCACTCATCCTGTCCCCTTTGCAGAAAAGCATCCCCAAATGATGATCCCTGAATGATGTTTCCACCTCCATGCTTCACGGTTGGGATGGTGTTCTTGGGGTTGTACTCATCCTTCTTTCTTCAAACACGGCGAGTGGAGTTTAGACCAAAAAGCTACATTTTTGTCTCATCAGACCACATGACCTTCTCCCATTCCTCCTCTGGATCATCCAGATGGTCATTGGCAAACTTCAGATGGGCCTGGATATGCGCTGGCTTGAGCAGGTGACCTTGCATGCGCTGCAGTATTTTTATCCATGACGGCGTAGTGTGTTACTAATGGTTTTCTTTGAGACTGTGGTCCCAGCTCTCTTCAGGTTATTAACCAAATCCTGCCGTGTAGTTCTGGGCTGATCCCTCACCTTCCTCATGATCATTGATGCCCCACGAGGTGAGATCTTGCATGGAGCCCCAGACCGAGGGAGATTGACCATCATCTTGAACTTCTTCCATCTTCGAATAATTGCGCCAACAATTTTTGTCTTCTCACCAATCTGCTTGCCATTTGTCCTGTAGCCCATCCCAGCCTTGTGCAGGCCTACAATTTTACCACTGATGTCCTTACACAGCTCTCTGGTCTTGGCCATTGTGGAAAGGTTTAAGTCTGTTTGATTGAGAGTGTGGAGAGGTGGTTTTTATACAGGTAACAAGTTCAAACTGTTGCAGTTAATACAGGTAATGAGTGGAGAACAGGAAGGCTTCTTAAAGAAAAACGAACAGGTCTGTGAGAGCCGGAATTCTTACTGGTGGGTAGGTGATCAAATACTTATGTCATGCAATAAAATGCTAATTAATTATTTAAAAATCATACAATGTGATTTTCTGGATATTTGTTTTAGATTCCGTATCTCACAGTTGAAGTGTACATATGATAAAGATTACAGACCTTTACATGCTTTGTAAGTAGGACAATATGCATAATCAGCAGCGAATCAAATACTTGTTCTCCCCACTGTATTAATAACTTGCCTTGTAGATATGGTGTTTTCCAGCCTCAGTAGCTAATTATTGCTCAGTAGCTAATTAATCCACAGTTTTTATTTGTACCATGACCTGCTACTGTTGGCAAACATTTAGTAGAATGCGCTGTCATGATATTTTCATAAAAAGAATATTCTGGTGACATGAGCAATATAACAAATGGTTTAGCTAATAATAATTTGACCATTTAGAGATGGTGTCTTGCTTTCAAACCTGGATAGCTAATTTATGCTCATATTTGCTAGAAGAGCCTCATTCTAGTTCACTTTAGATTATTCTTTTAACATGAACATTATAACCAATGGTTTGGCTATTAAAAATGTGCTTTTGGTAGAGAGGATGTTACGTGTTTAAGAATCAGTATATAATCCATTAATTGTAGTTAAATCATTCCTTTTTTTTTATTTCTACAACTTCACTTCTAACTGTGGGATGTTTTTAATTTAGACATGGCAGTTCAATAAAAAATAAATCTGAGTTGAAATTTAACAAAAAGACATAGGCACATGCCCTACCAAAGTGAACATATTTGTATAAGATTAGGGTGGGTTATTTCCAAATAAAACTATATCTGGAAAGTTATTGGTTATTTTTTGCCAACTGTAATAATCATTTGACAATCAAAATGAAACAGTTCTTAAATAAATAGTATGCTCAATCATTGATGGTTTTATGTGTACTTAAGTAAACATACCTTTTAAAAATGATATTCTGTTATGACACCATCATTACCTTACAACAAGCAAGAGTTGAAATCATTAATATGCTCTGCACTGGGAAATATTGACAAGCTTCCATTCAGTTACATTTATCATATAATGAACCTACATTTATTCCTAGTTACATTGTTTGGTGCTTAAGGTGTTGTTCTGCTCTGATATTGACAGACTTTTAAAGTATATTAATACTAGCCATAACACAACATCCATTGTTCTTTGTCACTCAGTGAGATTACATTTGGTACTCAGGATCAGGTTTGTGAATATACTTTGTGTGAATAATGTTTCAAGGTAGCCAAATGGTGGTGCTATAGAAAAGGAAAAAACATAAATGTTATATTGCTTGCAACTGTGGATATACATAGAAAAATGTGTGCAGTCTTGCTAATAGAAGCTTTAAGGCTAAAACCCGCTAAATGCTGCTTGCAGCATTAATTATTATTATTATGCCATCTTCTGTAAAAATGCAAATTCCCGTGAAATAAAAGTTTGCAATTGGTCCATAATTTACATGGTTATGTTTTGTGAAAACCCAGCTATCATATCATACCAAATGAGCGATCTTCACGGAATTGATCATTTGGAATCTATGGACCAATATTTCTCATCGCAAGTCAAGCCAGACAATTTAGTTGAGAAACTGTACCATTGACCAATAAACATTAGCATGGGCATGGCCTGGTACATAAATGCAAGTGAATAAGACAGGTATTCATATTGCAAAATATGCGTTGGTACACATGTTCAAAACAACTATTCAGCAAGACAATAAAGCTGAAAAGAAAAGCTTTGAGTGAGGAAAAGGTTTCACTTGTGGCTTTACTGGCAGAAGGATACAGTGAGCGTCAGGTTGCTTCCTTCCCCAAAATTTCAAAGACGGCGGTTCATAAGAACAAGGTCAAGCAACAGACATTGGGGACAACATATCTACAGATTGGCACAGGACAAAAATTACTGTCTACTGACCGGAATGACCATCAAATGCCAGCAACCATAGGATGACATCAAGTGACCTACAAAAAGAATGGCATATAGCAGCTGGGGTAAAGTGAACAGCAAGGACTGTTCGAAACACGCTCCTAGGGGCAGGTCTGAAATTGTGGTAAGATAAAAAAAAGCCATTCATCAAGAAGAAACAAAGAAGAGGCAGTTTGTAAAAGGCCATAAGAATTGGACTTCAGAGGTAATCTTCTCTGACTAGTCAAGTTTTCAGTTTTGCCCAACACCTTGTCGTCTAATGGTTAGATGGAGTCATTAGATTTGGTTCAAGTAATCATCTAATCAGTACCTCGTTAAGTAAAAGCAGGTGTACCTGTTTAGGAGTATA
Source organism: Esox niger (assembly GCA_016801105.1). NCBI lineage: Eukaryota > Metazoa > Chordata > Actinopteri > Esociformes > Esocidae > Esox > Esox niger. Next base: position 6,643 of record JACXGJ010002317.1, on the reverse strand, counting down.
ACAGACACTGGAAAGGAATGGCTGCCATACATGAAGATTTAAGTAAAATGAGGAGTGGTCTCTTTAATTTTAATCATTGTGTCACCTCATAAGAACTCAAATTTAAAGATATTTACTAAGTTCACAAAAGCATGATTCAGCAAGATATTTGATCATGTAAAAGTGATAATAAAATTATTATTAAATAACTGAATCAGATTGTGGACACTTTTATACTCTTTAAACTTGTTTTTGTCATTGGGCTGGTTGAAGGACACAAACGCTGAGGCGAACGGGTGAAGGTTTTCCATGAACTGCTGAAAATCCTAATAATATTGAACTGGAACAAACTTGATAGGGTTTCACAAGTGAACTGCTGGAACCCTAATAATAATAATAATAATTAGCATACGTAAAATCAATGAAGGTTTCATTATATGAACTCGGGATAGTGTAACATTTTGAATGCGAGTCAGTAGTTTTTCTGTAGTTCAAAAGTTACAGCCTAAAAAACAGTTAATGCTGAATACACTAATCATAGGTAATTATAGGTTAAACATAGGTAGAGATTCAGCCTAATAGCTAGTCAACACTAATTATGCTAATTACGCTAAGTAGCGTCTGTAAAATCAATAAACCTTCCATCATATGAACTAGGCATAGGCTAAACCTGTGAAACACTTCAAGAGTCATTCTCAGTTATATCCTAACAATGTAAATTAGTAATTATATAGTAAATTGTTTATAAACATGTTTATAAACCTTTACATTTGTTATCAAAGGTTGATTGGACATAGAGCATTACATTTTTTTATTGAAACCTCTGTATTTCGCTCTCATTGAAATACATTTTTGAAAGTTAAATGTTACAAAAGAAAAACATAGTATAAAAAATGTTAATACATGCAACTCGAGTTGGGCCAGACCAAACATCTTGGCATAGGTTTGGACTTGTTACCCTAAAAAATTGTAGGAGATGCATCTAGAACTTTTGACTTTTTTGACGTTCAAGTCTATGGACAATGTTTTCCCATTGAAATACAATGGTGGCTCATTTAAATATTCAAGAAGATCTGCCCAAGCAACCTGAGTGCGAGCATGTGGAACATTTTGGAGTTTGTTTCGTGTTTATAACTTTTACCATTTAGGCTGTAGTTGGAGAAATAATAATAATAATAATAATAGCTTTAAAATAATGGTTTAGTGTCTGTAGCACAAACGGATCAAAAGAAACAGCCTAATTGTAAATGAACGCTAATGAACCGGATTACGCTAATGAGCATACCTGAAATTAATAAAAGTTTCATCATATGAACTGAGCCTAAATGTGTGAAAGATTGTTGATTTTGTGTCTTTAGTACAATCAGTTCAAAAGATACAGCCTAATAGTTATTTCAAGCTAATTAAGCCTAATTACGCTAATTAGTGTATGTCAAGTCAATAAACATTTCATCATATGAATCGGGGATAGTCTAAATAAGTGAAACAATTAAATGAATTATGTTAATTTACCTAATTATTGTGAGTAAAAGTTGAAACATAGTGATGAAACATAGTTGGTTTAGTGTCTGTAGCATGAACCATTCAAAAGATACAGCAAGATACAGCCTAGTAGTAAATTAACTCTAACTGTACTAAGTACATTATTTGCATACTAAAAATCTATAAAAGTTTAATGATATGAACTGGCGATAGCCTAAATGTGTGAAAGAAAGTTGGTTTAGTGACTGCAGCATGAACCAATCAAAAGATACAGCCTAATAGTTAATTAACGCTAATTTTCCTAATTATTAATGCTAATTAACCTATTTACGCCAATTAGCTTACATGAAATCAATACACTTCATCATATGAACTGAGGATAGTCTAACCACGTAAAGCAGTGTTGGTTTCATGTCTGTTGCACTAACAGTTCAGAAGATACAGCCTAACAGTTGATTTACTCTAATTAATCTGAATATGCTAATTAACATATGTGAAATTTAGAAACGTTTCATCATATGAATTGGGGATAGCTGAAACAATTTAAACAATGCTGGTTTTGTGTCTGTAATACAAACGGTTAAAAAGATGCAGCTTAACGGTTCATTAACACAAATTAGTCTAATTACCCTAATTAACGTAAAAGTTGGGATAGCCTAAACTGGTGAAACGTAGTTGTTTAAGTGTCTGTAGCAGGAACCAATCAAAAGATACAGCCTAATATGTCACGTCCCCGCCTCCGCAAGCGCGCAGCAGAGGGCGCCCGCGCTCCAGAATCTCAGTGCGCACCTAATCACACACCTGTCACCAATCACCTGTCCCCAGTCACCTCATCACCAAACATTCATGTACAGCTCCCTACCATTTCACCCCTGCCAGATCAATGGTTCATGTTTACATGCCATATCTCGCGTTTTCCAGTTCCTTGTTCCACCTTTCCGTGTTCCGACCGTTTGCCCGTTTCCGACCATTCTGCCCGAGTCCTGCCTGTGCTTCTGTTCCTCGCCGTTACTCTGACCTCGTGCCTGCCCCCGACTATTCTGCCCAGTCCCTGACTTTACCTCTGCCGTCAGTACGTTTACCAACCTCCCGCCTGTCCCTGACTGTAAATTGTTTATTAACATGCAATAGAATGTTATTTAGGACAGCCTTAAGCCTTTACAGTTCTTTTTAATGGTTGATTTGCCATACAGCATTAACTTTTCAACTGATACTGTTTTCTCATTGAAACACATGTCAATATATGCAAGTTTAAAGTGTTATAATTAAAAAACTAAACAGAATACCAAAAATCTGAATACCAGCAACTCAAGTTGAGCCAGACTGAACATATTGGTATTGGTTTGGACCTGATTGTTTACAAACTGTTGGAAGAGAAAGTTCAAGAAAGACCCAATATCAAGGTGTGCATAATTATTAAGCAGTTTTATGACCTCAGGTAAAATGGGCCAAAAAATAGATTTAACTCACACTGAAAAGTCAAAAGAATTCTAATGCTTTTCGATGCAACACTCACTATTGAGGTTTGACCACCAGATAATCAAAGGTTTTGTTGTAAATAGTTAACTGGGCTGCAAAAAACTATGACTTGAGAAAAATAAAACGTGAAGCTACCAGGGTCCCATTGTCCTCCAGTGCCATCATATTCCAGAGCTGCAACCTACCTGAAGAGTCCAGAAGCAAGGTGTCAAGTGCGTAGGGAGAAATGGCCAAGGTCAAGAGGGCTGAAACAAGACCACCACTGAATAAGATTTGAAATGTACTGTATTGATTGGGCAAATAAATACTTGAAGACAGACATTTCAAAGGTTTTATGGACAGATTAAATGAGAGGGACTCTTGGTGGACCAGATAAATGGGCCCGTGTCTGGATAACTTATGGACACAGCACCACTTCAGTCCGACTCCAGCCAAGTGGAGGAGGAGTACTGGTATGGGCTGCTGTCATTAGGGATGAGATAGCTGGACCTTTTCGGGTTGAAGATGGACTGAAACTCAACTCATAAACCAACTGACAGTTTCTGGAAGATACTTTCTTCCAGAAGTCCTCAGCATTCAAGTTCGCCGTGATCTTCATGCAGGACAATGCTCCATCACATGCATCCAAGTACAGTGTTTCCATAATAAATGTGACATTTTACAGAATACAACAAATATGACTTTAAGTACCATTGAAAATGGAGGAGTACAGTAAAAGCCATGCGCAAGCTATAAAAATATTTAAGTATCTATTCAAGGCTAGGCAAAAGCTAATCCCCCATTGGATTTCACTACCTAGTTTTCCCTTGCTAACACATAGGTATCTTTCTATTGGCCCCAGACAGTCTAGCAGTTTACCTCAGGTGGCTGGGCTAAGGTGTCAAAAAGTTCATATTTATGTCTAGCCACCTCCACCAAAGGGGGTACTCAACTGGAATACTGTTATTGTCACTAAGGCACATTTTTCTAAGTTTCTTAGTATTTTAACTTATCCTGTGTCGTGCCTTTTATGCATGTGAGACCTAAAGTTAAAGTGTTGCTGTCTTCAAGCTGTTAGTTATTCCACCATAAGGTCTCTGGTAAGACCAGAGGAGGGGTGGGCTGTGCATTTATTTAAATAAACCAGTGTACAGACACTTTCTACAACAGGGAGTTACTGCTCAACCAATCTGGAGTACCTGATAATTTGGTGCAGGCCTTTTTATTTTTCTCAGGAGTATTGTTGTTACAGTTGTCTACATACCCCTGGATGCTAATGCTAATTTAGCAAGGAAGGAACTGCAGGCTGCTATTAGCAAACAGCCAACTGCGCATCTGGGTGATGCTTTTATTGTTGCAGGGGATTTCAATCATTCAAATCTGAAAACTGTTTGTGCCATCAGGTGATGGAGCGCTTTTTGGGGACCGGGATAATTGTGGAGCGTATGAAGCATGAGGGAACTTCACCTAACTCCAGAGATCTGTTGAAGTTCTGTGTAGATGGGGGCCAGTTATACAGCACAAACTTTCTGGTAGGATGGTGACACACCGTTGGGGCCAGGAGCCTTCTTTGACCCCTGCCTCTAAAAGAGCTACCGTATTCCCTGATCACAGATTGTTTGTGCATGTGGGGGGTCGTGAGTGTAGGTGATAGGGTCGCAGTGGGGGAAGGTGACTGTTTGAAGATGGTGCTGGAGTGGGGGAGAGGTGTGACTGGGGACCTCTCAAACCTACAATAAAAAACATTCAGCTCAACATTCAGTCTTAGAGATCCAGCAGTGTGGGGGTATGGTCTGCTGTAGTTGGTGGGTACCTGCCAGGGTTTTTTAATGCAGTATGTGTGAAAGTTTTCTGTCGGCACACACGTCTTCACCAAAACTGATGTAAGATGTCAGTGAGTTTGAGTAGGTCTGTAGCTGCAGCCTCAAAGATACTACTGTCAGTAGAGAATTGAAGCAGGCTTGTAAATCCACCTTAGACTCATTGGTCCATCTACTTACAGACTTGACCACAGGCTTCGCAGATTTTAATTTCTGCCTGTAGGTTTGGGATAAGGTGAACCAAACTGTGATCAGAGAGTCCCAGAGCTGCACAGAGGACTGATAGGCATCCTTTAATTCTGTGTAGCAGTGGTCCAATGTGTTAGATTCCCTGGCTGGGCACTTAATATGCTGTCTGTATTTTGGAAGTTCACGCCTGAGGATTGCTCTGTAAAAGAATAATAAGCAGGGAGTCTGGATATTTTTTCTCCACATTAGTTATCTGATCAGCCTGCTGTAGTAACGCCCTGCTAACACAAGCTTGAGGCTGGATGTACACAGCGACCAGAATGAACGAGGAAAATTCCCACGGTGAATAAAACGGTTTACAGTTAATGAATAATGTCTTTTAGTGAGGACTGCATGACATTATAAACACTGCGACATCAGTGCACCAACCATAGTTTATGTAGAGACAAGAGTCCACCTCCACTCTTTTTTCCCATTACCTCATTTACTCGATCCACACAGGAGAGATTAAATCCCAGTCAAATAATTGCGCTGTCCGGGATTGTCACACCTTGATTTGTTTCACCTGTCTCACTGATGTCTCCTCACTCCTACCAGGTGTCTCCTATGTTCCCGTTGCCTTTTGTCTATTCATGCCTGTGTTTTCTGTTTGCCTGCTGCCAGATCATATTGTCGTTTCAAGCGTTTCCAGTGTTTACTCCCGTGTTACCTGTCTCCTGTTACCTGTTCTCTGCTGTGCTTTCCCAGTTACTGAACCCCTTCTGTTCCTGACCCCGAGCCTGCCTGCCCCCTGTGGTTCTGCCTTGTGGACCACCTTGTTATGACCTTTGCCTGTCCCCGACCTCGAACCAGCCAATTCCTCTGTACCTCTAGGATTTTGATTCATTGTCTGACCTCTGCCTGCCTGCCAACCATGAGAATGCCTATTCCTACTGACGGGAGTGCTGTGCGAAAGTTAAACATGCTGCTCTTTTTCCCCGTCTACGTCCATGTCTCCGACCATAGAGCGCAGCTGCACCTCTTACTAGCAACACTAACAAAGTTACAGGATCGATAAAAAGTGGTGGAATAGTACGCACAGCTGAAAGTCCAGTATTTAAGAGCTCATCTCTGGTAAATGTGACCCAAGATGGACGGCAGAATCAATCAATCAGATTCCAAACTCTCCACCATGGCTAAGACCAGAGCTGTCCAAGCTGGACATGATTGTAGACCTACACAAGGCAGGAATGGGCTTACAAGACCATCGCCAAGCAGCTTGGAGAAAAGTTGACAAAAAAATTACTTTCAATCTCTCGGTCTGGGGCTCCATGCAAGATTTTGTGGAGTTTCAATGATCATGAGAACGGTGAGGAATCAGCCCAGAACTAAACGGATCTTGCGAATGATCTCAAGGCAACTGGGACCATCACCAAGAAAACCACTGGTAACACACTATGCTGTGAAGGGCTGAAACCCTGCAGCGCCCGCAAGGTCCCCCTGCTCAAGAAAGCACATGTACAGGCCCATCTGAAGTTTGCCAATGAACATCTGAATGATACACAAGAGAACTGAGTGATCATTCAGGGGAGACGGCGCTGAGGCCGAGACAAAAGGGGGCGCCGCTGGCACGGGCGGCGGAGCGGCCGGTTCTGCAGGAGGTGCCGCGGGCTCAGGCGGCCAGTCCTCGGCGGCGGGCTCAGGCGGCGCGGGCGGCCAGTCCTCCGTGGGCGGCG
>JACXGJ010002316.1:6948-67624 GCA_016801105.1 Esox niger | reverse complement strand
CACACAAAGACAAAGGGAGCAGAGGGAACATATATACTGAGGGGAATGACTAAATGATGATCAGGTGCGCTAAACGAGACAACAGGTGCAATGAGTTGATGAGATGGGGCGATGGTGTCAGAAGGTCGGTGACGTCGAACGCCGAAGCCCGCCTCCTGCAGGGGGAGGATGGGCAGTAGATGGCGTGGTCGTCACAGAAATGGCAAACAATAATGACCAACAAGAAACACTGGGGCAGGAGGAACTTCAATAAGGACACCACAAGAGAGTAAAAGCGCAGTTGGAAACAATAAGGACAAGGACAGGCTATGTAAGACAAAAAACTTTCACAAAACCTAAACCAAACAGAACAGAACCTCACATTCTTTGAAATAAAGTTAACTTTTTATTCTATCTGTTTGAAATGTTTTTTGAGAATTCTCAGTAATCTACAGCAGCATTCTAGAATTCCATTGGATTCTAAAGGGTAAACTATGTTACATCTAGCCCTGATTCTAGGTTTCTACAGTACTCATAACTCTGGCTAATGTAAGGAAGAAATGCACTCTGTGTCTGCCCACAGCACCACCAAAGCAACAACTCTAGCAGACACGATGTCCAAGAGGTTAGTGGCCTAGCGCACAGGAATCAGAGCAAAGACCTGAATGTAAGCAGTTGATGATCTCTCAACACAAAGGAAAAAAAAAACAGTAAGTGCGGTGATTGATCACTCAGAAGTTGTTCACTCATGAAAGCTGAAGTCTGAATCTGTAACCATCAGTTGGGCCCAGAAAACACCTACATTGTCATCCTAATGGCACAGAGACTCTGGCCCAGAGTCACTGGGGAGAAGCAACGTCAATTGATTTCCCTTCTTTTCTCTGACTTAATAAAATCAGAAACATGTCTGGGAGGCAATTTTGTCTCCCACTCTCTCTCATTAGCGCCCCCCACTTGTTCCTCAGTCTCTTTCTCCTTCCCTTCCAGTCTTTGAAGTGCAAATCAGATTGGACTGCTGTATGAAAGCAGAGATCTACTCAGATTGTACGTCAGAGACCTTTAAAATACACTGGGCACTCAGGTGTTCAGAGGATGTCAGTGTTTCTACTTTACCAGGCATATAGGTAAGAAAGGTCCACACAAAACTAATACAAAGGGACAAAGACAAAGTCTTGTCAGTCAGGTTACTTTTGTTAGGTTAGGTTCAATGTAGCAGTGCCATAGGATGTCACCTTCGCCAGTTAGTGAAATTTATGCACTACTGAATCTGCTCCAGTCAACTATACGTGCTGTATTTGTGAAATTTAAGCGTCTAGAAGCAACAACAGCCGGACCACAAAGTGTTAAACACCACAAACTCATACTGTGGCCGTCAAGTGCTGACATCGGTTGCATCACTCCCAACAGAGTTCTAAACTGTTTCTGGAAGCAACATCGGCACATGAACTGTGAGTTGGGAGCTTCACAAAATAGGTTTCCTTGGCTGACCCACTGTACACAAGCCTCACATCAACATGTGCAACACCAAGCATCGGCTGGAGGGATGTAAATGCATGCCACCACAAGACGTGTTCTCTGGAGTGATGAATCACACTTCACTATCTGGAAGTCTGATGGACCAATCTGTGTGTGGCGGATGCCAGGAGAATGCTACCTATCAGAATGCATAGTGCCTACTGTATACTAGGGTGGAAGAGGGATAGTGGTCTGGGGCTGTGTTTCAGGGTTTGGGCTAAGCCCCTTAGTTCCATTGAAAGGTCATCTTAATGGTACAGGATAATTGGGTACTTCCTACTTTGTGGAAGCCCTTTCCTGTTCCAGCATGAATGTGCCCAGTGCACAAAGCGAGGTCCTTAAAAAATATAGTAATAGTTTGTCGAGGATGTGGAGGAGGAACTCGAATGACCTGCATAGAGCTCAGAACTCTCCCCCACTGAACACTCTCCCATTCTCCCCCACTGGGATGAATTGGAACGGTGATTGTGAGCCAGGCCTTCTCGTCCAACATCAGTGCCTGACCTAACAAATGCTCTTTTGGTTAAGACACTCCATAATCTTGTGGAAAACCTTCCCAAAGAGTGTCTGCAGTTATACCTGATATGATAAGAATTAGGCTTGAAACCAAATTGTTGTTCATTAAATTCCCCAAGGTTCCACATGGAGAATAACTTCAAAGCAGTGTCCGATACAAGTGTCTGATACAACAGAAATTCAACACTGTGTGAGGATAAATGCAGTAAATTTGTGAACTTGAATTTACTCCAACAGTAGCAAATCTAAATGATTAGAAAGGCACACACTTCACAGTGCATGTCAGAGTAAAAAGCACACCATGAAATCCATAGACTTTTCTGAAGACCTCAGAGATAGAAATCTGTTGAGGCATGGAGCTCAGGAAGATTATAGAAAATTGCTGAAGCTTTAAAAGTTCCCAGGAGCACAGTGAGGTCCATTATTGGGAAAGGGAAGGAGTTTGGAATCACCAAGTCTTCCTTGAGCTGGCTGACCAGCCAAACTAAGTAGTCGAACAAGACTGACCTTGGTCAGGGAGGTGACCAAGTGGTGTCACGAGTAGATACAGCTGTGTATGGGACAACCAGTGGACTTGAGGATCTTATATGACAATGATTCAAAGAAAATTGTTGAAATATCCGTTGAAGACTTCCCTTAGGTACAGAAATTCTGATCTGCTTCCAGTACAAAACCATTATTAGTGATAGAGAGGGTCTCTATCTGATCCTGGCACACCCTTATATACATATTAATTACACAAGTTGTTATGCCTTTATATATAGTACATACTAACATCTGTTTTCAATGGACTTATATGAGCAAAGGAAGTATGTGATTTGGGTCAATTTCTATGATCTACTGGTTAAGTCTGCATAATGCCTCGTAGGCTGTTCATAACAAGTCTTTCTGTATACTGTTGAGTTGCTTATGCTGCAGGAGCACTACAACATTGGCTTAGAGATGCAAGCCTATGGCCACTGGGCAGTGTTAAGTACCAGTGGAACAATACGATTTAGAGATAATCCCGATCACTGGATTAGGCTGCTGCTAATTATGTGTGGGCTTTCAGTTTCCCAAGCTATTATTGCTGTTCCTGTTGGATAGAAGAAAGAGTTGTTGTTGAATGGAGAGTGGGATTTACCAAAGAAAGTGACAAAATAGAGGATAAAATTCTGAATTTTACTGATTACAATTGATTGGTTACTTGTTTTTAAAGTATGAAGGCATAAAGTTGAAACTGACTGAGACTGTGCACATTTAAAAAAAAAAAATTTTTTAAAAGCACAAGTTGCACACCCCTCATGTTTTCTTCAGTTTTGTCTGACTGTGTAGCAGGCCCTTGCTACTGCAACGTGGTAACTCCAGTTTTAGGGGTCAATGTCATCTGGGGATATCATTTTGGGCTGGCGACACAGGTCCTTGAGATTGAGATAATTCCCGCAGGAAGTTCAAGTTGTATATTTTTTACCATGCTCGTTATGAGCATCACATGAAGCGAACATTTTCAACAGGCCTCAGGATTCATTTAGACCTGGGATATTGGGTGAATGCAATTAACTACCAGATATAATAGAAAAGCTATAGAACTCCGCACAGATTTTAGCAACAGTAGCCATTCTTCTGCATCATTAATTCAAACATATCAAACGTGTAAGAATGATTCAAATACAAAAATAACTACAACCGTAACACTAAAATAGGCAACTAATATGCAGCGAGCTATGGAAGTTGGCTAATTTGCTTTAAAACAGGACATTTTACATCTACATTTTAGCCATTTAGTAGACAGCCTCATCCACAGAGACACATTTTAGGTAACTGTTCAGGGACCAATCTTCTGGGTCAAAATAAATGTTTCCGCTTGCAGGCATGGGATTTGGTTTGGTAACCCTTTGGTTACTAGTTATAATCAATAACAGCTATGGTAACTGCTGCCTGACTGCTGCCTTTTAAAAACAAACCAGCAAATGACCTTATACAGTTGTGTAATATTTTATAATATCATTTGAATTTCATTGACTGGTTCACAAGAATTGGTGAAGCTGCTTGAACATCAGCCTTTCTACAGAACTGTGTGATACACTAAGTGATCCTGTTTAGTGATCCCACATCTCTGATGAGCTGCAGTACAATTCTAAATAGCAGCAAAATTACACCTCTCTAGCTACAATGTTTGGTTAAGAATTATTTTCTTTTACAGCACATCCTGCTGGCATAATAAAAACTGAGTGAATAATATTTTTTGGTAACAGCTAACATGCTTGGTATTTTAGGCATTTGAAAACTTTACTTCCATTTCTTTGAGCCTGGCAACCCAAAAACTACAGATGAAAATGAACCCAAAGAAATCACTACGCAGTCATAAACAGAATTTTTTCTCCATGTCCGTCTTGATTTGAAACCTGGTTAAATGAATACAAATATTTGTGAAGTATTTAAATACACTGCGTGCACTATTATTAGGCCAGTGAGTATTCTGATCATATCATTATTGTATTCTGATTATTATCATTGGTGTACTGAGGGAGTGTGTGGCAGTAGTAACACCTAATTTCAAGGTGTGCATAATTATTTGGCATCTTCCTGACCTCAGGTAAAATGGGGAAAAAAAGAGATTTAACTGACACTGAGAAGTGTCAGTTAAATGCTTTTCAGAGGGATGCAACACTCTTGAAGTAGCTACACTATTGAAGCGTGACCACCGGACAATCAAAGGTTTTGTTGCAAATAGTCATCTCGGCTCCATAAAAAAGCATGGTGAAGAAAATACACAAATTAACTGCAAAAGACTTGACAAGAAATAAACGTGAAGTTACCAGGAACCCATTATTCTCCAGTGCCACCATATTCCAGAACTGCAACCTACCTGGATCATCCAGAAGTACAAGGTGTCAAGTGCTCAGAGACATTGCCAAGGTCAAGAAGGCTGAAACAAGACTACCACTGAATAAGATTTGAAATGTACTTTATAGATCGGGCAAAGAAATACCTGAAGACAGATCTTTCAAGGGTTTTATGGACAGATTTAATGAGAGTGACTCTTGATGGACAGATGAATGGGCCCGTGGCTGGATCACTAATGGATACACGGCACCACATCAATCAGGCGCCAGCCAGGTGGAGGAGGGGTACTGGTATGGGCTGCTGTCACTGAGGATGAGGTAGTTGGACCTTTTCGGGTTGAAGATGAACTGAAACTCAAATCCCAAACCTACTGCCAGTTTCTGAAAGATACTTTCTTCAAACAGTGGTACAGGAAGACTATGGTCTTTATACAAGACAATGCTCCATTACATGCATAAGTATTGTTAGTTACTCCACTGTTGGCTAGCAAGCAACGGCCTCAAAGATGCCCAAATAATGACCTGGCCCCCTTCCTCACCTGACTTAATTCCTCTTGAGAATTTGTGGGTCCTTCTCAAATGAGAGATTTACAGTCAGGAAAGACAATATACCTTTTTGAAGAACAGCATTTGGGAGGCTGTGGTTGCAGTTGATTGTCAACAGAAACTGGCAGACTCCATGGATGGATGGCTCATGGCATACATTGAAATGAAGGGTGGTTATATTGGTCACTGAATATTTTAGAAAGAACAAACATTTAAATGTATTGTCATTTTGTGTTACTTATTCGTTACACTTAATTAAAAAATTCTGAATAAACACCTGAGTTGGGAGAAATCATTCTGTTATTTAGTTGCCTAATAATTCTGCACACTCATTGTTGCCTGATAATAATAATAATAATACTACTGCACTCTTATGTATTCCCCTGAGAAATATCAAAACTCACTTTTCCTTTGTTTAACATTCAGGTTTGAGGTTAAATGATACTTTTGTTCGACTGAGAGCATTGTGTTTGTTCAACAATAAATTATATCTTGAGGAATACAATTTCCCTAATAATTGTGCATGCAGTGTAATATCCCTATTTGTTCTCTGTTTATAATGGGAATCTTGGAAATGGCTCCTTCAATTAAATTATTGTATGTATTGTACACCTATGAGCCAAAATATGATCACAGGTAAAGCAAATAACATTGACCATCTCCTAACAAGGGCAAGTCAAGGTCTGGATAGATTAGATGGTAAGTGACCAATCAGTTCTCATAGTTGTAACGTCTGCTCCACTTGGCACAACAGCTCTCCCCCTCTCCGACATCCCACCTCGCCGGTGTACAAGCACCAGGTGGAGCATGATGGCAGCAGCGCTCCCGGAGGACACATATGTTCCCTGTCACCATTTAGTTGTGTACATAGTTGTGTTTGTTCGCCCAATGCACCCAACAGACTATTGTCTGCATAGCTCGCTACCCTGAGGTGCTGTTACAGTACGTGTAGAAAAAAGAAACGTTGACCTTGATTCCTTGTTTGTTTTTCCCCCGTTTTATTCCTCAGTTTTACATATTTGTTACACTCACACCGTCACAGTGGTCAACATGTTGTGTACAGGAGAAATGGGCAAGAGTTAAGACCTGAGCAACTTTGACAAGGGCCAACTTGTTCGGGGCCAGACGACTGGGTCAGAGCATCTCTGAAACGACATGTGGTGTGCTCCCGGTCAGCTGTAGTGAGTACCTACCGACAGTGGTCTGAGAAAGGACAAACCACAAGCCCGTGACAGGGTGTTGGGCACCCATGCATCATCAATGCACAATGAAGGCTATCCCACTTTGTCCAAACCAACAGAAGTTCTACTGTGGCACAAGTTACAGAAAATGCTAATGACAGTTGCAAGAGGAATGCGTAACAACATATCCTGCTCCGAATGGGTCTGTGTCGCCACAAACAGGTCATGGTGGAATAATGCTGCCTGGTCCAATGAGTCCTGTTTCTTTTACATCACGTGGTTGACTGTGAATGCGTGTGCCATTTACCTGGGGAAGTGAAGACTCCAGGATGCACTTGGGAAGACTACAAGCCGGTGGAGGGAGTGCGATGTGTGAGTGTAATTGCTTTGGCCAATCTTCTGCTGGGAAACCCTGAGTCCGGGCATTCATGTGCTCGTCAATTTGATATGTGCAACCTACACCCCTTCATAGCAATGGTATTCTCGGATGGCATCAGCAGGGTAGTGCGCCCTGCCACACTGCACACACTGTTCGGGAATGGTTTGAGGGACGTGATGAAGAGTTCTAGGTGTTACCCTGGCCTCCAAATTCCCCAGATCTCAATCCGATTGAGCACCTGTGGGATGTTCTGGAAAAACAAATCCAATACTCAGCAGCTTAACCTTGCAACTTACAGGACTTGAAGTATGTGCTGGTAGTAATGTCTCGGTGCCACATACCACAGGGCACCTTCAGGGGTGTTGTGGGGTTAATGCCGCAGCAGGCCGGCACTGTTTTGGTGGCACACGGAGGACCAACAGCATATTAGGCAGGTTGACAGTGGTCATAATGTTTTGGCTGATCAGTGTAAATAATGCGAATGTGCTATGTTCCACAAGTGTTTAATGCCACAGTGGTTATCCATCACACGAGGCGTCCACCTAGCCCATTCTGTGAAAAACGCACCTACCGCTGCCTGAGGAGGCACTCTCAGGTCAGTGGTTCATTGCATGAACCAGTTGGATGACATGTAATGGAACAGAAAAAGTGTCTTACTAAAGCTTGGATAGTCATCATTCACTAAAGAGCCTTGGTTTCCCAATCACAGTGTGTGTGGTCCTCGGCAAAGTGAACCTGGTCCTAGGCCAACAGCCTCTACTGCTGCCACTTAAACAGCAGGCTGCTGTCAAATTGGAAGTCAGAGGTCTAAGAGTGTCATAATGGTTCAGGCTTGATGAGGGGCGAGAGGGGAAGTGCCAAGACACGCACACAGTTAGTGTTCCTAGATGGAAACATTAATAGTAGCGCTCAGGTGTGTGTGACTGTAAATGTGTGAGGTTTGAGGAGGGCCAAGACAAAAGGGGATGGCGCAGTTGCTGCTTGTAAATAGGTGGATACATAAAGAGTATTTTGTTGACATATCTGAATTTGAAGGTTTAAAAGTATTGTTTTTATTTCACTTAAACAGGATTTATTGATCTTGAATGGGGATTACAAATTGTTCCGGCAATTTTTATAGTATTAATTATTAACATCATATATAAATACTGTTACTTAAACACCCTAGATATGTGTCTGTGTTTGTGCATGTGTTGGGTATGAGATACTGTGAGTCAAGCAATTGCAAGAGGAGAAAGATTTGACAGAGTCTAGCCAATTAAATACATTGCTTGTGTAGATTGGATAGATAGCTGAAGTAAAAAGAACACTAATATTATCAGTGTCAATGGGCATTAAGTCTATGATTCCCGTTAAGGTGTCTTCCCTGCCCATATGTTTCACTCTCAGCAGCTGCAATATTGAACTGGCTAGCTCATTGCCTTCATGAAAGAAAATAACAAATTTAATTCTGAGGAAAAGCATAGCTCACCTATGTGCCAAGATTGTGAGTTTGATTCCCACGTGGCAGCTGCAGGAATATCTATGCTCGCTACAGTACATTGCTCTAGATCAGACAGCGGTACACTACATTACATTGCTCTAGATCAGACAGCGGTACACTACATTACATTGCTCTAGATCAGACAGCGGTACACTACATTACATTGCTCTAGTTCGGACAGCGGTACACTACATTACATTTCTCTAGTTTGGACAGCGATACACTACATTAGATGGCTCTGGTTCGGACAGCTGTACACTACAGTGCATTGCTCAAGATCAGACAGCGGCACACACTGCTTTAAAGCAGACAGCGTCTGCTAAATTACTCAAATGTATTGTAAATAGTAGATGACATTCTACATTTTCTGCTGGAAAGGAACAAGAGTAGTGTAAATTAGCTATTTCAAGTAGTAGGTACAGCAGTAGACTAAGACTGCAACAGTTTTTTAGGACAAACTTGAATACATGGCTTCCAGTTATAACTCTGTTTAAAGGTATTGATCTAGCAAATATTAACATTTTGAATTGTGGTATTATTATGGTGTTCAGTATTATTTAACAATGTTAAAATTTCAAACACCAAATAATGTGATTGTATCAATACTTTACTTTGATCTAACAAATGATCAACCTATTGGGCCAGCCTAAAACTCGTTCCCAGGCCATCCAAATTTGCAGATCTGATGCAGCCAAGCTTCAGATGTGGCCTTCGTAGCCAATAAGAACACCGCCAGAAATCTGCAGCCATTGGCTGAATCTGCAAATTTAAACAACCAAACTTGCACTACATATTTCCCTGTATGTGTTATTGTATGAAGCTGCATGTTCCTCCAGTATGGCTGTTGGATGTACAAAAAAACATGGACACTCCCAGAAAAAACATGGACATTCCAGAATGTTTTTTTATGCAGTTATGTTCACCACATGGTAACAGCAATAAAGGATCAACCGCAAATTTATTTGAGAAACGTTGTCTTGTAATTCATGGACTGCACCTCTGTAGGGGGCTAATGACTGTTCTAAATATGCTAACATTGCTAAAGTGGGTTAAATTACATTGCTTTCATGTCATTATAATTATATGCCTCTGCTGTCCCACCATGTTCCACCTGTTGTTGGGTTTGTGGTGGCTGCTAAGTCTGCCTCCTACCAGCAACTCAAGGGTCAAGCTGGTCTAAGGGGACTAAGGAGACTATTTGATGCAAATCTATGACAGCCGAATTTGTAAGATATATTACGTTAGGTGAAGTAACGTTAGAGTAATAATCCAGGGCAAAAAGAGAATGGCTGTTTCAAACCCAGGCCCTTCCACTCCACCGACAGGTACACTACCCACTGCTCCGAATAGGAGCTTCCTGATAGAGGCAGCATGTAGCGGTGTTACAACATCAATATTTCACAAGTGATTTTTCCTTCTAACCCTAAACGTGACCCCAGTGCTGTGATACCTAACCCTAACCATACCATAACCTCTTTGTAACCTTATCCCCAAACCTTAACCCTAACCTAAACCCCAGTGCTGTGATACCTAACCTTAATCCCAACTTTAACCCCAGTGCTGTGATACCTAACCTTAACCCTACCATTAACCCCAGTGCTGTGATACCTAACGTTAATGTTAAAATGCATTTATTACATACTGTAGCAACCTTGGTAAGGCTCTTACTCATTCCTCCAAATCAATAATCCTTGTGTGGAGCAGTGGGTAGGGTTCATGTCTGCAGAGCAGAATGTCACTGGTTCAAAACATATCTGGAATGTTTTTGGCAAATTTATAATGTATGATATGTTTTTCGTATCATTTGTGACATGATATGTTTCTTTGGCATTTGTAACATATTATACATTTTAAAAGCGTTTTAGCCAATTTGTAATGTAAATGTTTTGGTAGCATGTAATGTAACGTTGTAATGTAATGTAACACATCATAAGTAGTGCCTTGAGATCAGGTTGCAACAGGAGAACTAAGCAACTAAAGAGCTACAGTATCTGTCCCTGCTAGGAACCAGAGACAACCACTTTCTCACAGTCCATCCTTAAGCAGCTAAGCCACTGGAAAAATCAGAAACAGACAAAACCTTTGTCTCTAATGAACACAACAAAGCTTCAGTAAGGAACATGTCAATTAGAGGACACCATAAACAGTGTTCAAGTGGATAAGAATGTTTGAGATGTATATTATTACCAACAGAGATGGCAGCAGACAGTGATAAGCAGCATTATATTTTCCAGATATATAGATTGATCTGTAATTGATCTCTGTAATTGCAAACAAAGGTTTCTGTACCAATTATTAAGTTCTGCTTTTCTGATGTATCAAATACTGTCGTGCAAAAAATGCTAATTAATTATTTAAAAATCATACAATGTGATTTTCTGGATTTTTGTCTCTCACAGCTGAAGTGTACCTATTATAAAAAGTAAAGACCTCTACATAAGTAGGAAAACCTGCAAAATCAGCAGTGTATCAAATACTTGCTCTCCCCACTGTATGATATGCATGAATTATGTGAGCATCTAGCACACAGGCTAAACAATGAGCATTCCGTATACGACTTCCAACTTTGGTCTGCAATTGGTTTGTGTTTTCAATATTCACATTGTCTACTAAGCTAATATCAAATTCAACTGTAGATTCTACTGTAGGCTCTATTTAAAACAATGCAGAAATTATTTACAGAAACTTTGTAAATGTAGGTACGTCCTTTAATTTGTGGGATATTGTGCGAGCAATATATCATTCTGAATTTATTCTAACCAAACGGAATGAAATACATTTTAAAGTACATGCAATATAATACAGATGGCATTGGGGTCAGGTTTTCTAAGAACAAAACCACAGACAATGATTTTCTCATTTCCTTCCTCCATGCTTACACCTTTTTCAATAATGCTGTTTTTTGTTTTGAGCCTAAACACACGCACTAACGTGTCAGTGACTGACATGTTACAGGATAAACATGATGTGCTCTGCGCTCCATAACATAGCCAGCAGACATCACAACAACGTGCTCAGTCCCCCAGAGAGAGGATTTCAGGGTCTAGTTAGCATTTAACAGTCCAGACCAAACACCTGCTTCTGATCCTCGTTCACAAATTTGTCACTAATGACCCTATCAGCTTGTACAGAACTTATCCTGTCATCCATCACTCAATATTTGGTCACACCTGTTATTAAGCACAAGATAAAAAATGATACATGTCTTTTTCTAATGAATCGTAATATTCACCTTCTGCTTTGTCTTATTGCTATCTTGCAAGCAATCCATGTGCCTTGATTAGGTAACAACTCCATATTTTCAGAAGTGATGCTACAGTCTCAATTGGAAAACAGCACTTTGTGCTGAGCCATATTGTTTTGTGACCTCATTTTCCACTGCCCGAGCAAATGTTCCCTGTCCTCGTCAGAGGGCATTTCGTCTAAATAGGTTTGACACTACAAAGAAATGTGTGTGTATTCCTCAAAAAGGGACTTCTTAGAATAGGTTTGTTAAAGCCTCGACATGGAACAAACACAGACTTGCATAACTGCCATATGGACATACTTCTTTCTAGAATACACGATACGATTAAGATTAATTTAATGTATTCAAGCATGTCTGTAATCCTCCAGGTTTTTTCTCAACTTCATAAAGTCTGGTGTGTAGTGAGGGGAAAAAAGTATTTGATCCCCTGCTGATTTTGTACATTTGCCCACTGACAATGAAATGATCAGTCTATTATTTTAATGGTAGGCTTATTTGAACAGTGAGAGACTGAATAACAACAAAAAAATATAGACATAGATTTGCATATTAATAAGGGAAATAAGTATTCAACCCCTCTACAAAACATGACTTAGTACTTGGTGGCAAAACCTTGGCAATCACAGTGGTCAGACGTTTCTTGTAGTTGGCTACCAAGTGTGCACACATGTCAGGAGGGATTTGGTCCCAGTCCACTTTGCAGGTATTCTCCAAGTCAATAAGGTTTCAAGGCTGAAAATTTGAAGCTCAAATCTTCAGGTCCTTCCACAGATTTTCTATGGGATTAAGGTTTGGAGACTGGCTAGGCCACTCCAGGACCTTAATGTGCTTCTTCTTGAGGCACTCCTATGTTGCCTAGGGACATTGTCATGCTGGAAATACTATCCACGACCCATTTTCTATACCCTGGCTGAGGGACAGAGGTTCTCACCCAAGATTTGATGGTACATGGCCCCGTCCATCGTCCCATTGATGCGGTGAAGTTGTCCTGTCCCCTCAGCAGAAAAACACCCCCAAAGAATAATGGTTCCACCTCCATGATTGACAGTGGGGATGGTGTTCTTGGGGTCATATGCTGCATTCCTCCTCCTCCAAACACGGAAAGTTTAGTTAATGCCAAAGAGCTCGATTTTGGTCTCATCTGACCACAACACTTTCATTCAGTTCTCCCCTGAATCAAACTTCAGACGGGCCTGTACAAATGCTTTCTTGAGCAGGGGGACATTGTGGGCACTGCAAGATTTCAGTCTTTCACGGCGTAATGTATTGCCAATTGTTTTATTTGTGACTATGGTCTCAGATACCTTGAGATCATCGACAAGATCCTCCTGTGTAGTTCTAAGCTGATTACTCACCATTCTCATGATCATTGCAACTCCAGGAGATGAGATCTTGCTTGGAGCCCCAGACAGAGATTGACAGTTCTTTTGTGTTCCTTAATTTTGTGAATAATAGCACCAACTGTTGTCACCTTCTCAGCATGCTGTTTGGTGATGGTCTTGTAACCCATTCCTGCCTGATGTAGGTCTACAATGTTGTCCCTGACATCCTTGGACAGCTCTTTAGTCTTGACCATGTTGAAGAGTTTGGAATCTGATTGAGTGATTGCTTCTGTTGACATGTGTCTTTTATACAGGAAACAAGCTGAAATTAGGAGCACTCAAATGTTGCTGTTCATGACTTACTTACAGCTCTGGAAAAAAAATAAGAGACCACTGCACCTTTTTCATTCCTTTCTGAAAATGAGGAAAAGGAAAGTTTTGTGTTAGGAAAAGAAGGGTTCCAGTTAAGAGACTGCAAATTGGACTCTTCTATTCCTCAATCAAAACCTTCCTTTTCAAAATGTTTTGAATGGAAAGAAAAAGGTGCAATGGTCTTAATTTTTTCCATATATGCAATTTCTGCCCAAAACTATATTTAATTATAAATCTATGGTCATCTGATCAGTAAATACAGGGAAAACTTTTGTTCAACCCTCCTCATCCACATGATTAACATAACTGCACTTGGATTATTGTATAGAATTGCTTTGACTATATTCATATACATATATAGGAGATAAGTGACAGAAACCAATAGGTCTGGGAGATGAGGAGGAAGATACAAGGGCAGTCAGGCAACTGGCTACACATGCATACTAGCGACGGGGGACACCAGATGATAGTGAAGATCTCCACAGACCTGGGATCTTTGGCTGCTATCTTGAACATACACTCTTTTGTATTACATACCTACACATTTGCAGTAACCTCTAAAGATGCACATAGAAGTGTTACTCATTTTGGTAAGTGTTTATTAAGTTCCTAACTGCTATGTAACTAACACAGTACTAACCGTAGTGACAAGATAGTAAAATGTAACTACACAGTAATCTGGTAGGTTTGTAATAACCTACACTACACAAAACAAGGAATATGCAATTACACACTTGTTTCACATTTATACAATGGGTGAGTGCAATGCTAAAGGCAGAAAAAATATTATCCAGCCAGTGTCTGTTCCCAAAAAAAGCCATTGGTTATAACTATGACATTGTATTTGCTAGTTATTTTTCCATTTCACTGTTCAATCCATTGTATCATCAGCCTCACCAGTCAAATTCAAAATGTGATATCTACTGCAAAGACGCATCTAAACATTTGTATAAATCTATCATTCTGTCTATCCAACATTTTAAAACTAATATCTGACTTTGAGTGACAAGTATGTTCTAATATTCCAGTCAAAACGGCCCTGAAATAAGCATCCAAAATTCAATTGATCAAGCCTAGGTGTAAACTGTATTATCGTCACTTTAAGTACATTGATCACTTTGAGAGTACATAACCAGTGGGATAAAGGCCAAAATTAACAATGCCTTATAACTTTTGACTACATCCTTTTCTGCAGGAAACATTTTTGCAAATGGAGCGATGAACTTCGTTGTTCAACGACTGTAGCCTTACTATTGTAGAAGGTCTGGTAAATCATTCATTGAAGTCAGACATCGCAGCAAGCCTTCATTCTAGGCATTCGTGTCATAACATTCTGCTTGCTTTGGACAGTCACTAAATTATTTATATTGTTTGTGCAAGACTGTTGACGGTAGGTATCAGTGGAAGACAGGAGAAGATGGAAGTGAAAGGTAAAGAGGGGTACTGGTACCGGGGGGCATATATGTGCATGGATCATATGAGACTTGCCAGCAATTGGTCAGTTAGCAGTACAGTCAGTGCGCAAAACTAGATTTTGGTGTTGCAGAACCTGGGAGGCCCCATGGTGGGTAAACTCAAAATGTGGGTGTCACTTTTAGAAAGAAACTCCTACTCTCCTTTGCTTCTCCATACAGATTGAGGGTGAACAGTAGTCCTGCAGTTAGAGCATCGGACAAGTAACCAAAATATTGCTAGACTGAATCCTGGAGCCTGCTAGATGACAAATCTGTAATTCTGCTCTTGAGCAAGGCAGCTGACACTGTTTCTGTGAATGAGTTCAAATTAACATATCTTTAAAACAAATAATACCTTGCCTTTATTCTTTATTCGGAGTCTTTATCCCTTGTTTTTCACTATTGAAATACATCAAAATTGAAATAAATAAATAATGCTATATACAGCATACACATTTATTTATTTACATTTATTTACATTTTCCATATAGTATTTCAATAGTTAAAACCACAATCACAGAAAATGTAGCAAATATTAAAAGGGAACAACATTCCCATGTTTCTCATTCTAAATAATTTTATATTGTTGCTATTCTTGATGAAGAATTTTGGCATGCTCCCTTTTTGTACAAATAAAATGTAGAAGGATGTGACTTCGCACGGGTGGCAGCAGGACCTGCTCCAGGCATAAGCAACATAGGCGGTCGCTTTGGGCCCCCTACCAATAGAGGGCCTCCGACTGCTAGGGCGCGCCTGACCAATATGGAAGACGAGGCCTCAAATATTATTTTGTTTACGGCCCCCGAAAGGTTAGAGGGTGTTAGGCTATTGCAATCATTGTGGGCAAGTGAGCAAAACCTAACCCATTACATCAGTGCACCCCATTCCCCAGATTACTGACACTGTATTCTTACAGCAAGCTTCATGTCTCTAGTGATGGCCAGTGAGAGGGGCAACTGGAAAGGTATGTTCAGGGTAAACCAGGTTACTGTGCACTCAAAAGAAAATCCATCAACAGTGCTGTGATTTATAGCTACTGCACTAGCACAGGATGTTACACGCTCTGTTTCCTTGTGATTATCTTTTACTGATCAGGGTCTGAACCATTCAGGCTCAGCTAATTTAGATGGGGGCAGAACTGTTCTAACAGCAATGACATTTCAGGGTATGAAAAGGATTTATTTGTTAATCATTTTCACTCTTTGTCCCATTCTCTCTTTTTCTGGTCTCATCTTCAGCAGTCTTTTTGCTAAATTACTGGATATTTTTCATGCACACTGTACAGATAAGGATAATTAATACTACTGATATCAGAATAGAGTCTGAATTGAAACCGTTTTTAATAATTTGATAACTCAGCATGTACTGTACCTGTTTCATCAGTCAGTTGCCCAGCCTAGTAATTGACTACTACCTATTATATGTATTTGCAAATTCTAGCAAAATGACATGTCATTTGACTCAACTTTGGAAGAGTTACAATTTTTTATCAAGGGACATCAGAGTGTGGTTCCGAAACCATTTAGTTCGAAATATCTAAATATTTGATATTTCTTTGCTTTGTTTTGAACTCATAACATACTGTATATATAGCTCTGGAAAAAATGAAAAGATCACTCCAAATATTACTTAAATCAGCATCGCTACATGTATGGCAGCAATTCAATTCCAGTGTCTGTCAAATTCCAATACAGTCTCACCTCATTTTACTTAATGATGTACTGATAAGGTGATTATCTGAACCAAATCTAATTTAACGAGGAACGGTATAAAAACCACTGCTGTGTTTGTCACTATCCTCTTGCAATAGGATCAGCTGGATGGCAAAAACATTGCAAGTAGTTCCTCAAATCTAATTAAAAAAAATAATACTATTCAGCATGACAAAATTCTGGCTTTACTGGCAGAGGGATTAGGTTGCTTCCATGCTGAAAATTTTGAGCAACGTCAAGCAACAGACATTGATTATAACAAAGTCACAGATTGGCAGAGGGCGAAACCGACCGAGTTGACTGTCAACTCAGAGACCTGGACAGGCCTACAAGCCACAGTGTCTTGCACCCACTGTGAAATTTGGTTGAGGATTGGTGATGATCTGGGGATGCTTCAGCAAGGCTGGAATTGGGCAGATTTGCCTTTGTGAGTTCCACATGAATCAAGCCCAGTACAAGGTTATCCTGGAAGAAGGCTTCCTTCTGCACTGACAATGTTCCCAAACTCTGAGAATTGTTTTTTCCAGCAGGACAATGCTCACAGCCAGGTCAATCATGCCTCACTGCCAGGTCAATCAAGGTGTAGATTGAGGAACAGCAGATCAAGACCCTGTCATGGCCAATCTAACCTCCAGACCTAAACCCCAAGCTGAGCACCTTACATTTTTATGCCAGGATTGGCATAAAGTCACCCAAAAGCAATGTGACAGACTGTTGGAGTGCATGCCAAGACACATGTAAGCTGTGAATAAAGATCAGGGTTATTTCAACAAATATTGATTTCTGAACTCTTCTTACATTAGTATTTTGTTGGAAAATTATAATGAATTTGTTTTCTTTGAGATTGAGGTCTAAAATCAAAGCATATTTGTAGGTTATTTTGACCTGTTGTTATTTTCTACAAATAAACTCTAAATGACAATATTTCATTTCGAATTTGGGAGTAATGTTTTCAGTAGTTTATAGAATGAAACAAAATTGTTAATTTCACATACATATGAACAGTTAAGTCGGAGAAACAGATAATTTCGCAGTATTCTCATAATTTTTCAAGAGCTGTGTGTGTATAGATATATATACAATGGGGCAAAAAAGTATTTGGTCAGCCACCAATTGTGCAAGTTTTCCCACTTAAAAAGATGAGAGAGGCCTGTAATTTTCATCATAGGCACACTTCAATTATGAGAGACAAAATGAGAAAAAAAATCCAGAAAATCACATTGCAGGATTTTTAATGATTTTATTGGTAAATTATGGTGGAAAATAAGTATTTGGTCAATAACAAAAGTTAATCTCAATACTTTGTTATATACCCTTTGTTGGCAATGACAGAGGTCAAACGTTTTCTGAAAGTCTTTCACACACTGTTGCTGGTATTTTGGCCCATTCCTCCATTCAGATCTCTTCTGGAGCAGTGATGTTTTGGGGCTGTCGCTGGGCAACACAGACTTTCAACTCCCTCCAAAGATTTTCTATGGGGTTGAGATCTTGTGGCTGGTTAGGCCACTCCAGGACCTTGAGATGCTCCTTACGGAGCCACTCCTTAGTTGCCCTGGCTGTGTGTTTGGGATCATTGTCATGCTGAAAGACCCAGCCACGTTTCATCTTCAAATACTTATGTCATGCAATAAAATGCAAACTAATTATTTAAAAATCATTCAATGTGATTTTCTGGATTTTTGTTTTAGATTTCGTCTCTCACAGTTGGAGTGTACCTATGGTAAAAATTACAGAGCTCTACATGCTTTGTAAGTAGGAAAACCTGCAAAATCAGCTGTGTATCAAAAACTTGTTCTCCTCACTGTATATATATATATATATATATATATATATATATATATATATATATATATATATATATATATATATATATATATATATATATATATATATATATATATATATATATATATATATATATATATATATATATTTATTGGTGTGCCAATTAGCTTGCTATCAGTAAAGCCATTGCTAACATTCACATGTTGAATTTGAGATTAGTTTTTAGTGTTATGTGGATGCCTCTTCCAGAAAATATAGAAGAGAAATCTAGACATTTTTTAAGATCATTTTGGAATATTTCAACAGAACAATTAGAGTTTCATAGTTCACAAGATGACAAGTGAATGTGTCCTGTGCCAAATTTTGTTCCAACAAATGGTAAAACTCATTGCCCAGTCAAAACATAGTATTAAAGCAACGTGTTCAATTTCTTCCTTATAGTGTTGTCAAACATTGGAATTAGAATTAGTAGGCGTGAGCACCCTTGACCTTGCTGTAAAGGGATAACCTCAGATAGCAATTCCTGCCAAATAGAAAATAAGCTGTTCAACCCACTTTCAGTTGCACCTTATGTTCTCTGACTATTAATGGCGGTTTCAACATATATTCAGCAATGAACATCAGTGAATTACATGAACAATTTGTATCTAATCTCATAAAAAATGTATAGCACAAACATCACTGTTCGATCATTTCCTTATCTTTCTGATTAATAAAAAGATATACAGATTATTCCTTGGATGTTAGTTTTTTAATTTAGCCATTACATTCAATATTAATCTTCAACATATTTCCACTCACTCTGTATAATTCTGCATCTCTCTTTTACTGTTCTGGTTAGCCTGTGTTAGTTTGAAGCATATTGACATTAATAGCTGGCTCCCACACTGCATGTGGCTGAGTTTGGTTCCTTGTGTTTGCTACACATGCTGCTGATAAATGTCATGATCCATGTCCAGAAGGGGAAAACCCCCCAAAGTGAGTATTGCTACCGATGGACATATTAATACTAATCTGTCTCACTTCATTTCATTATATTGTGATAGAAATTCATAGAATGATAAGCATTTGCTAATTCTACCAATTCTATTTGTTATTGCTAATCTTATCTAGGCTAGAGGTTAAAGAAGAATGCAACTTTTTCTCAACGTAATGTTAAATGAGTATATCGACAAGAGAAAATGTAATGCAGGATTTAATTCAGAAAGCTATTGCAAACATCTACTATGTTTTGCCTCCGCTAGATACAAAAATGAATGAAAGAAAACTAACCTGAAATCAACTCCGTATTTGATTATATATCTGCAAAAGTTACTTTGGCAATTTGTCTGCATCAGGGTGAGGAAAGATTTAACATGTTTCTCCTTAAGAAAGAGGCCATTTGTATGATTTCTGGTGGATTACAAGCATAAATTAACAGAACACAACTGCTGTTAATGTTTTAAAATAATGTTGAAAATATTATTTACTACAAAATTGTTCCAAGTGCCAGATATATTCAACACTGACATGTTCCAGTCAATCAGTTTGCATTGATTTATAGTCTCCTCATACTTGCTTTAGATTCTCCCTGTACTATCCCCCCACACCCTAAACATGCTAATTTTCCATGCAAATTTGCTAAACTATTCCTGCTCTGTTCAGTAAGGGAAGGTGAGGATAAAACAAATTATGTCATTGTTTAAAATGCAGTATTGTTCACTTTAGAGGATAGGTTTTGCTAGTGCCACTTTAGGTCATGATTAAGATTAGGGTAGATGTCAGTTTAGCAGACTGCTTACTAATTTAATGGATCTCTTGATGTAAAGCAAAACTATCTGCAAAAAAACAGTGACTGGGGGATTGGAAGATTAGGCTATAGTGCATATTATTGATTGGTGATGAGCAAAGTGTTAAATTATTTAATGAGCAGAGTCGTAGATGGGTATATTTTGCCCCTGTTAAAGTACTAATGCAAGTAATGTGGGCAATCTCAAAATGAAGGAAAACACCTAGATCATTCCTCTTCAATTTTCTACATCCATCATCAAACAGAACACTTTAACTTAAGTCCATGGGGAGCATTCAGAGCAGAGTATTTGCTTAAAAACTTTGTCAGTAACTCTGCCAACACATTCCTACTGCAGACAGGCTGGCCTACAGGTGGGAAGCCCTGGGTACGTGAGCAGAGTAAGAATTATCCACAGAACTCACAAATAATAGCTACAAATGTCCCTGAACACCCTCACAATTTGTAGATCTCAGGGTAGCCACATTGTCCTGCAAGTTGACAAAATAAACGTTGAATACTGGAGAGACATGTAGTGCTCTGAGAATACAAGAATTTCCTTTGATACTATAGGAACAACTCAGTGTGGAAGTTTCTGCTGGCTAGTTTTGGCCACTTTAGACAGCTGGAATACATGAGGACCAACAGTTCAGGGTTTCAATAAGCTGTTTAATATGAATAATTCAGCACAGCTAGCCCTTTGCTCTGAATGTAATTTGTGTTATTCATGCTGAGGATTCAGTCAATTAAATTTGCATTCAATTTTTTTGTTACTCTCCCTTTCTTTAATGGATGACTGCTGATCCGTACACCGTATACAGTAATTTATAGCTTATTGTAACACACTGATGTGTGTGCATGTTAATGTGTCTGTGTGGTGGTGTGTGAATGTGTATTTGTGTGTGTGTGTGTGGGGGGGGGGGCAGAATTGTATGATGTTGACAGGCCATCATTGGGACAGGCCATCAATCTTGAGTGCAGCTTGTCAGGGTTTCAGTTTGCACATTTTAACAGCTTTACAGCACTGTGGTATTGAAAAATAGTAAATTTGCTAAATTACTACAAAAACAAATGTTGTGAAATTGTTTAAAATAGCTTAAAAGTCATAGGTACACGTCAGTGCACAGGCAGCTGGGAAGGCTGTAGACTAGGGGGATGAGAGAAGTTCTAGAGGGAAAATATCATAAATCTCAAAGCAACATAATGCCTGAACTCCCAATCGAAACCAGCCAGGGACACTCTCCTCGCCAGCAGAAATCCAATTACTGGACACCTATTGATCACCGGCACCTCCCCATTACATTGACAGATAGCTCCAAAGTTATTGTTCTACGAATGTGGGATGGGGATGAGACAGGACTCTAGATATCGATATAAAACGCATTGAAATAGATACAATTTCAATCTTGTTCAAATAGGATGTGTCACTTGCACGGTTTCCATTGACTTGTCCGGTGATTTTTGCTGTTGACATTTGCCAAGGCTCTATTGAAAGAACATGGCATAATGTCTTGCCATGGTTGCTTTCAATTGAATTTGAGTCCATAAAAACACCTGTACGTATAGACCACGCAATTATAAAACGACATCAAATGTCATTCGAAAGTATCTATTTACTTATTTGAATGTCAAATACAAATATATAATTCAAAATGTTCTTTACCAAATGGAGTATTAATACTGTGACATGTAAGCCCGGGGACACTGGAATCTTGCCTACTGGCAATACGAGACTTTGCAAATGAATGTTATTCCTCTAAAAGTGTGTGGATGCACAGTGACCTCCTGTGGTCACAGAACAGGTTTTCATTTTCTATCTCCACTTTTTCCTCAAAACATCATAAATATTAACTAGTAAAGACACAGAAGTAAATGTGGGGTGCATGTCAGCTTGTTTACATTCATACATTTAAAAAAAGTTCAAGACATTGAAGTTGGGATAGCAAAACCATAGGAAATAATGTTGGTTAGGTCCCTTCAGCAGCCGAGATACAAAAACTGCATTGCAAGCGTAAACCAAATCCAAAACACTTCTAGACACAAAGACTAATGGTGATTTTTACCTCACAGAACCTGTCAAAGTTGTATTCCTCAAAATAATGTTTTAGTTTTGCTAAAAAAATATCATTTTCAACTTAAATGATAGTTCCTTTGTTTACTGGTCAGTTTTGTTCACAACTGGTTTCAGTCTGCATTTTCTCCAGAAGTAGAAGTGTCAATGTAACACTGTAAAGAACACCTTAGCATTTACTAGCTACTGATTACATAATTGTCAAATAACCCAGGCTGTGCATAGTGGCTACAGAAAATTGTTCTATAGGGACAGATTTATGGAGAGAGATTTCTATAATAATTTTGTAAAATTAAAATATATGCATATAGTTTCAAATACATATGTCAAAAAAACAAAACACATTATGAACCGTTAACAAATACAAGCAAATAAATGTAAGACCATTTTTAATGTTCAAACAAGTTTTTGTGAGTGTTACAGAATTTTTCTGTGGAGGATAGACTGACTATCAAATGCTTAGCTGACATGTGTTGGTATGGCCTTTGTTTAGCAACTCCAATGCATTTAGAAATTCAATATGCATTAATAGATTCACTCTTTATTGTCAGGTGTACTTAACATAAGAGAAAAATATGGTTGAATACTATTTAGGTTTTATAGCCCCTTTAGATTATTGTGTAACATGGACATGTTTTGCACTTTGAAAAATATCATAAACTCTGTCCCACTAGTGAATGTCGTGACTATCTTGTCAAAAGCATGTTATTTACTGTGATATCTTTCTTCTACAGGTAGAAGAAAGATATTTTTTGTTAAGTCACTTTGCTGTATCCGTTTTATTTATTTTATCTACTCATGTTTAGTATCTTATTGTACATTTACATTGTGATCACACAAAAGTCTGAAAGATGCAACTGATGATCAGTGAATGCCGTGACCGTCTGGTCTGGAATATGATATATTGCTTTGCCAGGTGCTTTTCCAAACTACTCCACTAGTGTTCACACTGGCAGTAGAAGTGAATAGAATATTGAAGCAACGGATGGGCAAACTACAGCTCCTGTGGCACAGGCAACGACTGACTATGTAGGATGTGAGTCTTTGTACTGACAGTCCAAGCACTGATGAAGCACTGAGGACTTGAGGACCAAATTGGCAGAATGGGCAGTTGAGAACAGGATAACCCACAATGCACTCTGACAACTACTCAAGATTCACACCAAGGACCACCCAGGCCTGCCTAAACACCCCAGAAGACAAAGACTGAAGTGAAAACAACTCTCGGGAGCCACATACCACAACTCTGGAATTGAGCATGGAATACTCACCCAACTGTTAGAACTAGAAGATTTGCAGTCATTGAAGTCTGTATCGGTCCAAATCAATGTGGATGGCCTCCCACTTTATCCTGGCCAATCCTTGGATTGATAGACAAACACAAGGGAACTGTCCAGCAAAACAAGCTCATATTATTTATTGGGATATATTTTGGGAAGAAGAAGCCTATAGTCAACAGTTTTTGGATCCCTTTGTTAAAGGCACTGCAGCTGCAATGTGAAGGAATTGTGTTTAAAGGGACATGGCTGCCTTTCAAGATATTTGCTTTAATCTCACACCTCAGTATGTGCACTTGTGAAAAATGTAAAATGCCTCAGTGGATACTGTGGATGTGATAATAGCACCAAACACGGGGAGTGCTATTTAAATAGATTGACTTTCCCTCAAATGGATGGAATCCTGAGATCTGAAAATGCAGTCCCAGATGATCTCACTGAAGACACTACTTGCTTTGCTGTTTATTGGCTTTGTGTCACAGTTCCCACTGGATTACATGCATCTGGTGTGCATAGGGATGACCAGGAAGCTGTTGCATCTGTGGCTAAAGGGACCACTGGCTAGAAGATTGGCACCCTCTGTAGTAAAGGAGATCTCCCGGGTTCTTTTGACCCTCAGAGCTCATGTTCCATGTGAATTTAACCGAATGCAGAAGCCAATGGATGAAGTCGAGTACTGGAAAGCTACTGAATTCAGAAACTTCCTCCTTTACACTGGACCAGTCAGCCTGAAGGGGCTTGTGTCAACTGCATTGTAAAACAACTTCATGCTTCTCGCAGTTGCCATGACAATTATGTTGAGTGTGTCTCTGTGTGCAAATCATGCGAACTGTGTCCACAGCCTCTTGGTTGTTTAAGTTGACCACTGCAACATAATTTATGGACAAGAACAACTGTCCTACAATATGCATGGATGGGTGAACCTCAGCCAAGAAACCAAGTTGTATGGCCTCCTTGACAACATCTCTTGTTTCCTTTTTGAGAACTCCTACCCAAACCTACGCACCCACTGGTGCAGGTTGTTTGTTGGCTGTCAGAGAAGAAACAGCACAGACCCAACACCTCTAAAACAACGGACCACTTGTTAACTGACTAGCAGTTGTCAAACAATTCGAGGAGTTATACTTTGAAAACTTCATTGTAAAAGGTTCACAAGGAAAAAACTGTGTCTTGCTGCAAAGCATGGAGATCACTGCTATGCAAAATGAGGACACTGATGATATTGGCAAAACATTAAAAATGTTTTAGATGTATTGATGAGGAAAGAAGCCAGCTAGTCAACTTGATCCCCTTTGTGTATACATGCAACCATGTAAATACATTCATGAATATTAATAGCTGGTTTTTGTTTAGTCTAGATAAATAAACGAAAATAAACCCAAATCAACTATAGTAAACACAAGCTTAAGAGATTTTGTTCTACGACACACACACACACATACACACACACACAGCTACAGCCAACACTTACCGTTGCCTACCGTAATTCTTTTCCAGAACTATGATTTCAAAAGAGTGAGTGCTGTAATAAAATCAAAAGGTGCTTCAACAAAGTATTAGTTTAAGGGTTTGCTCACTTATGCAACCAGGTAATCGTTCTTTTTTATTTTCCCCCCTCAAAGATTCCAGTTTGTTTCAATTCAATTGAATTGTTCACATTATAGGTCACATTAAAGGTTAAAAAAGTTGTGACATGATTTATCTTTTTCAAATATATTTTAACAGAGGTGTGTAGACTTTTTATATCCACTGTACCTCTACCTCTTTGCACATCTGGATTCCAATTCTTCCTTGTAGAAACTCTCAAACACTTTCAGATTGGATGCGTTTGCATGCATACTCAAACTTATTCAATGGGATTGATATTCAATTAGGTTTGAGTTTGGCTCTGGCTGGGCCACGGTACAACATTCACAGACTTCAATCTACTCCAGCAAAGACTAATCTTTGCCCTAGTAAACTCTGGATTAGAATTTCTTTAAAGCCCTTGCTTTATTTTGCTCCATTCATCCTTCTCAATCCAGAGCGGACTCCAAGTCGATGCCTTTTGCTAAAGATTGGCATTAGTCTAGCCACTGTACCATAAAGGCCTAAAATTGGAATGCTGCAAAGTTGGTTGTTCTTCTGGCAGATTATCCCATCTCTACAAAGAATCTCAGGAGCTCTGTTAGAGTCATTTCATTCTTGTTCTTCCTTGCATAGATACATAGTTTGGTGACCACCTTGGTGACCAAAGTTCCATTTCACAATGATGGAGCCCACTGTGCTCCTGTGAACATTCAATGCTTTTGCAATTTTATTAGAACTTCCTTGAGATCTTGGCTTTCATATAATATTAGAACCAGTCATCAAGGCTGAAATCCACCCATACGACCTCCCCCTCAGGCCATCCATCACGGATGTGTCGTCTGCACTGAGCAGGGTGAATGCACGTAAGTCTGCTGGCCCTGATGGCATTCCCGGGCATGTGTTCAGAGCATGTGCTGACCAGCTGACTGAGGTCTTTACTGACATTTTAACCTGTCACTTGGCCAGGCGGTTGTCCCCACATGCTTCAAGACCACAAACATTGAGCCAGTGCCGAAGCAGTTGACTGAGTCTAGCCTGAATGACCTTTAACCTGTCACACTCAACACCACGATTATGAAGTGCTTCGAAGACTGGTTCTGGCCCACATTAAGTTCTGCCTCCCCCCACATTAGATCCCTACCAATTTGCCTACTGGTTGAAAAGGTCATCAGTGGACGCCAACTCAACAGATTAACACTCTGCCCCTAGAATGCTATTCATAGACTTTATCTCAGTGTTCAAAACTATCATTCCCTCTAGGCTGGTCAAGAAACTCTATGAACTAGGGATCAGCCATTCTCTCTGCAACTGGAATTTGGACTTCCTAACCAACAGACTCCAGTTTGTCAGGTTAGACAACTTCACCTCCTACACCTCCTGAACACAGGTGTTCCACAAGGCTGCTGGCTGGCTCCTGTACTCCCTCTTCACCCAAGACTTCTTGTACACAGTTCCAACACCGTTGTCAAGTTTGCAGACAACACCATGCGGTAGGCCTGATCAGTGACAATGATGAGTCAGCCAACACAGAGGAGGTCAAGTGCTAGGCGGCATGGAGTGCTGACAACAACCTGACCCTCAAAGCAAAGAAGACCATGGACCTAATTGTAGATTACAGGAAGTGTAATGGCTGCAGTGATGCCCCAGTTCTCATCGGTGGCACTGAGGTGGAGCGTGTGCCCTGCTTTAGATTCCTGGGTGTCCACATCTCAACCCTGGTCACAAAGCCACAGCAGTGCCTGTGCTTTCTGAGGAGGCTGAAGAAGGCCCACCTATCTTCCAAGATCCTTCTGAACTTTTTACCGCTGCTAAATCGAGAGCATTCTGACTAACTGCATCATAGTGTGGTTTGCAGATGCTCCAGGGCTGAATGGAAGACCCTGCAATGGGTGGTGAAAACTGCCCAGCACATCACTGGTGCCCAGCTCCCAGCGATCAGGGACCTTTTCCATCCATGCCAAAAACAGTTTGCCCTCCTACCATTAGGTAGACAGTATAGGTATCTTCGTTCCCACACCAGCAGGCTCAGGACCAGTTTCTTTCCAGCTACTGTAAGTCTGCTGAACTCTGTGACCCATCACTAACCATACCCACCCACCGCTTTGTAGTGTTTCTCAGGGATCTTGTTCCTACTGGACACTGACACTCATTTACACAGTCTGATTAGGAAGTTTGTAAATGTCCACATTGGGAACCTCATTGCTGCTACCCCTGCATCTCAGATGCACATGCTTTCTGACACCTTCAATTTTCCTCAATTGCACATTTAGAATTGCCATTTGTACTTCTATTTGCCTCATTGCACATCTATTCATCCCACATGTAACATACATTATGCTAAATGCATGTACATTTGCTGCCCTCCTCTACTTGCCTTCATTGCGTATTTAGGATTGTCATTTGTACTGCACATACATTATATTTACTACGTGTAAATTGTCTGGCCTTATCTGTTTGCACTTCTGGTTAGATGCTTTCTGCATTTCGTTGTACTGTACTTGTACTTGTTTGATTTTCAAAAATATTAGGGGAGAGATCTGAAGTCTTAATTTTAAAATAAGGGTTAAAATTAAGAGACCACTGCAAATTGAACGCAGCTGTTCCTCACTCAAAACTTTCCTTTTCAACATTTTTTAAAGGAAAGAAAAAGGTGCAGTGGCCTCTAGCCTTTTTCCAGAGCTGTATGTCCCAACATAAATGTATTGGCTGAAATCAACCACCTATATGTAATTTGGGAAGATTTAAAAAGTAGATATAAAAAACAATCTTACATTTTAAACTGTTGCTTTGAAGATATGGTATAAATGTTAAATATACAGACGAGTGACAAATTAAAGGAAAAATGAACATAATGTGTCTCTGTTAGGTGTTGGGCCACCAAGTGCCATTAGAACTGCTTCAATACACCTTGGCACTGAGGCTACTAGTCTCAGGAATTCTGCTGGAGGAATGGAACACCATTCTTCCAAAACATATTCCCTCATTTGGTGTTTTGATGAAGGTGGTGGAGTGCTGTTTAACATGACAGTTCAAAATCTTGCATAGGTGTTTAATTGGGTTGACATCTGGTGACAGCAAAAGCCATATATAGTCACATTATTGTCATACTCATTAAACCATTCAGTGACTTCACGCTGAGAGACCCAATATGGAATGCATAAAGTCGCCTAGATATTTTCCTCTTATTATCGCAATCGAAAATCAAGGTCAACTTGGCCTGCTCAGCATTTTTATACATGCCACTAAGCATTATTGGATTATAATTGCTTAATTGGATCATGCAGAACCTTCTGAATGGAAGGAAGCTAGTGATGGCCATTCGAGGCTTCATTACCGTTCTTCTAGCAGCAGGATATTATGCTGACAGCGTTAGCTCAGATTTTTTTTTCAAAATAAAAGCCATAATTGAAATACATAAGGTAGTATAGTTAACAATCTAGGACCAATCCCAATGTCCCCCTAAACCCTCACAGAAGTGATTGAGTGCAAGAGGCTGCAATGGCTCTAAATGATATAAATAGTAATTGGACAGCACTTTGCGACTTTATCGTGAAACCTTGACGATGCTGAAACACGTTGCACACTATTGTGGGTTTGGGACTTTTACGTTTTTTACTTTCTTCGCCGCCAAGGCACAGTTGGACAGCCCTAAACCCACACGGACTTCGCAAGAACGGGCTTCAAATTCCGTGATTGTGAACATTGGGATCGGGCCTTTGTCTGTCAGTCTAGTCTGTCATTTTTTACACCCTAGATTGTTAACTAAATGGTCTTACACATTCCAATTATGGCTTTTATTGTGATAAAGAAAATCAGAGTTCTGCCTGCATAATATCCTGCTGTTACAATAACGCTAATGAAGCCTCACTTATTTGCCTCTGCAAGTGTCATGTTCCCAATTCATTAAATCAAGTTTTCCCATTTAATTTGTTATCTGTCTGTAGCTACAGTAGCTACCGTAAAAATAGGCATCTGTTACTGTATAACATAGCGTTTACCTAAAATTGTTCACCGACATCCCGGTATATTTTAACGGTACACGTCGTATTGCGTCGATGGAGAACTAGAGAAATTCAATTCGAGGGCATCTATTTTAAAACTCTTCCGTGTTTGCTGGATAATATCTATAGATAAATTATTATACTTTCTTAAAAATGTGTGCGGAAACTTCCAGACTTTCTTTCAAGAGATATTATCAGTAAAACGATTCATTCAGAGCATGACAGATCATGTTGAATCAAGGCACGTATTGCTCTATTGTTATTATAAGGTCCAGAAGGAAAAAAAAGCTTATGGGCTTCCATACTTCTATAGCCAACAGTTTTCCTTTAAGGGGACATACAATATATAGTCCAAGACAGAAGACGCATTATTTTTTTAAACATTAGAAATTACATTTACAGTAAATGTGGTTTTGCATAATCAATATTATATTAATTCTATAATACGTGCCACTTAGAGGTAAGACAGGTTGTTGGTAAATTCAAGTACTGTTTCGCTAACGTCTGAGCTAATGCCAGCTTGTAAACGTTTATTGAATATTGAAAGTAGCTAGCTTGCTACGTAGTTAGCACAGCACTTCTGTACAGCAAATGAATTCTGATTATAGTAGCGAGATAAGTCAGTAGCTAACCTTATATGGTTTCTAACTAGTTGGCTATTGATCAATACATTGACAAACGAACGCACAAGATAACGTTAAGTATGCTTGCTTGTTTCTTTTGTCCAGTTAGCTAATCATCGAGTCCTGACATGTATTGGTTAACGGCATTGCATGGCTAGTTGACAACTGTCAGTATTGTAGTTCGCTATACACTAATTTGCCACAGTCTATGTTGTTAGTTAAATAATTTGCTCTAACTACCAAAGTTAGTTAACGTTAGCAGATGTAACATTATAGAACATAACCATACTGTCAGTGTCGTTAACGTTAGCAAGTTAGCTAGCTTGCCTGTATCAGGGCCACCGTAGCCATGACTCTGACTTAAGATGGGTAGCTAACTACTCTAGCCAACAATTAGGTAATTCGTATTAATCGTGATCATTAAAATGCTGCAGTTGACCGATAATCCTCGTTACGAGCAGCTACCACGATTTGAATTGGAAGAGCAATTGAGTCTTCGTTTTTGAGTTACTGGAATGTATAACCAACGTCCAGGAGGAATAGTTTGAGAGTAGATTTGCTCTCCTGAACAGTGGATTGATATTTAACTAAATGCCCTCCCTTCATCCTGTTATATCAGATTATGAACGGTATAGAATCTAGGCTGGATGTCTCTGTGCACGGGTGATGGCAGCACGTTCACAGTCATATGATAGCAACTCCAGTGACACTGAGAACTGGGAACGAAAAACAACCAGCCGAACTCGCAGACTCTGCAAGCACTCGAGGTGAGGCAATTAGCTACTTTTACATTTTGTGTGGTTAGAGGTTGAAACACTGTAGTAATACTAAGAACATACAGTTGTAAGGCAGTTACATTAGTAGGATTGTTTGCTGAACATATGTTTTAAACCATCTCATAACAAATGGATCATACTCGACCGGTTGCTGTAAGTTGAATATACCGATATATATATTTTTACATAAATAATACAGATGTTTTTCAGCATTATGTTGAAATGTTTTATTGTGATTTTCAATTAAACACGATCTTTTTGTAAGAAAACGTAGTTTATTTACTGGTAAAAGAAATACAGTGTCATGTCTACCTTATGGGTCTCCAGTCAGGGTGGGATTATATGTCCAGTTTCATAAATGGTACTGTGGATTTGTCAAATGCCAAAATCATCATTTGGATTTACCACTTCTCGATCCATTTTAGATACAAACACCCTAGAATATGGTAAACCCGTTATTGGAACTCCACTTTTAAAATTGAAATCCCAAGGCAACATAAGAAAAAGTGAGGGTAAGATTATGAAAACCCTCCTTAACTCCCTGCAAAGTTAGGCTACATTAAATTTTACTCTGTAATTGGTGCACATATTTCACACTATGAGGTAAAAATCGGACTATGTATGGATTTCATCCCCAGTATATGTTAATGTCATCATTAACAATCCTCTGCTTTACAACCAGAAACGACTTACTACACCCACAGATTTATTTATCAGCTGTTAGCACTTATTGCTTGAAAATGTAAATTTCTAAATGTTATGCAATAAATACAGACAAATATAGAAAAAATGTGTAACTGTGTAATTGTGTAACTACATTGTTGGCCGATACCATCAATAAATCATGACAGATTTGAGAAATATCAGCCACAAAACATTCAGAATGTTTACACTGAAACACTGAACCTGAAACCACCTTATATGGTGTATAATTCTCACTCAAGCAAAGGGCTACTCAACCCTGTTTTTGGACATCTACTTTCCTGTAGGTTTTCTCCAACCCCAACTGTGACTAGCTTGATTTAGTTTCTAATTCTGCTAATTATTAGAATTAGGGTTGGAGAGAAACTACAGGGAGGTAGGCTAGATCTCCATGAAAAGAGTTGGGCCTTGCTCTAGACTATAATAGTTGACTATTATAGCTCACTTCATACAAATCACCCTAAGAGATAAGTTGCTGTATGTGATGCAGCATAAAATGAACTATTAAATAACCATAAATACATTTGGTAATGGAATGACAGCCTATAATCCTATAACAATGATATCAGTAAATTCTGTTATTGGTAAGTCTAGCGTTACTTGATACTTAATGATGTGTCTGTTTTTGTTAAAATAATTACATGGCGCAGTGCATTGATTCCAAAGCCAATCGGAGGAAATTTAAGAAAATAAATAAACATGTCTTGTTATTATCATTTTTTATTAGAGTCCCAGGGTCCGTACAGAGTGCGTGAGGTGCTTTAAGTACTTGAGTTTGTGTCTCAGAAATTCCAGTATTGCAATACCTCAAACTCTGAAAGTCCTTGAAATTATTTTGGCTGTTTCGATATGTGCTGACAATGATTTTATTACTGAGCTGTTTTTCAGATGTACCACCTACTCTAGATTCCAGTTGTGATTTCATAGGTGCTGCGCTAGCTCTGCTGCGCTTGTTGCCACAAATCCGCAATGTTGACTTCAACTTGTCTTTCCCTTGATTTAGAAAAAAATATATACAATGCCTTTTTCATATGCATTAACTGAGCACAAGCCACTCCATATATGTAGACAAAAAGAGTTCATAGCGTGATGCCAAATTCACATCACAGTGAGTGCATCGAAGAGTATTCAAACCCCTTAACTTTCCCTTCATTTACAGACAGATTATAATTCACTACATAAATTTTTCCCCACCAATCTACACACAATGCCACATAATGACAAAGCAAAAACTCCTTTTTAGAATATTGTGACAATTTACTGAAAATGATTGAGCATTTACTCACCTGGTTTAATAAAACACATTTTTACTGGAGGAGAAACTGGTTTTAGTGAGGAGCTAGCCCTGGGACACACTGTCACTGCTGACAGAATCTGCGTTTCTCTGATTACAGCAGACACGATTTGAGTTTCAACACTGCAGCTGAGAGGTCTGTGCATGCTGTAATACTACCTGAGGGGAAGGAAGAAAACAGAGACTGAGAGGGAGAGATTGAAAGTGTGTGCTGTCTGTGCAGTGTTTGACTGCAGTTAGTATTCAGTGTGCTTTTTGCTCTGGCCAGTGCTCAGTCGCGCGCCTCTCGGCTGGAGGTAGATCGGGTGACGATGAGCCTGCATGGTGCTAGCGGAGGCTGTGACCGCTCCAGCGACCGCTCTCGGGACTCCTCACACGAGAGGGGAGAGGGCCAGCTCACCCCCTGCATTAGGAACGTTACCTCACCCACCCGCCAGTACAACAGCGGTAAGTGGAACGTACTGGGTACATGCCAAGTCTATAGTAGTATGTTGTGTTCTAACGTTGACGTGTAATTCCCTGGCCTCTGTCACTGGCCGTGCGAAAGATGAGTCCTAATCATAGCGAGTGACTGTTGTCGCTCTCCTGCCCCTTCCAGACCGAGAGCGGGACGGCGGCTCCAGGCCCAGCAGCCCCCGGCCACAGAGGATTTCACCCAGCAGCTCCAGTAGCAGCGGGGTGGTCAGCAGCCGTAACAGCAGCCTGTCCAGCACGGAGGGCTGCTTCAAGGGCCTGGGGGTGGGGGAGGTGGTGTTTGTGTATGAGAATACAAAGGAGGTACTGGGCACGGGCATGGGTACCCGCAGCATCAGGACGCCAGGCTCCGAGAGGGTCACTCTTATTGTAGATAACACACGCTTCGTTGTTGACCCTACAATCTTCACAGCTCAGCCCAATACCATGTTGGGAAGGTAGGTCCAATGTCATTGTTTTACATGACAACTACAATTACCCACTTGTTTCTAGATATGTTTTACCCATTTGGTTGAAGGAGATGGAAGAGCCTGAATGGGCTAATTATTTTTTAAGAATGAATTCTGCACAACACCGAAATGGCAACCATTTTGTGGTTTCTTACAGAATGTTTGGATCTGGAAGGGAACATAATTTCACCCGACCCAATGAGAAAGGGGAGTATGAGGTTGCTGAGGGCATCAGCTCCACAGTATTCAGAGCCATCCTGGTCAGTCAAACCACTCTGTTACTAAGTACAACATTCTCTTTTACTAGCAAGTTCAATTATTAACTGTATTTGCTTTTTAGAAAATACTTATTTTATCTAGCAAACTTAAGTAATTCCTTGATTCATACTTTGTGTACTCAATTAGGTACAGGTACAAGAATCAATACCCGTAGCAGTGCGCTGCTGATGAGATTGGTTCCAATATAGACTGTTATTGACAAACTGGAATCATTCTGGCCTCAGAGGCATTACTCTTTTGATAGAAACCCTGTTTTATTCTTGTGTTAGCAGAGCTCTACTCATGCCCATGGCATTAAACTGACATCTCCACTTAAGGGAGATGGTAGAGACTCATTGATTTTATTTAACAATTAAAAAATACATATAGTAGTAAAAAAATGTGACAGTGGTCCAAAAAAAATGGCAGACTGTTTTCTTTGTGGTCCCTAAGGTGCATGCTGCAAACATTTTTACAAATGCAGTTAAATATAAATACAACTGTTAAGAAAAATAAGCAAATAATTTAAATGAAAATAAATTGCACCAGTAGTTAAATCTGATTTTTAAACTTCTGGATGTTTGTTATAACCTTGAACTAGCACACTTGATGTATGAATCCAGGGCTTTCGGATTGGTCTTCAAACCGGTGTACTGATTCGCTCTGGTCACTGAAACACCCATGGGTTTTAATTCCTGTGTCCTGGTAAAATGTCAAACCCTCCTCATATCATCATGGCCACCTAATTATCCCTAGCCTCCCGTTGGTTATTCCAGGGCTGGAGAAAATATTGTCTGGCCGACAATAGGTTTGAAGTATAATTTTTGTAAAAGAAAAACAAAAAAAAACATTCAAGGCCATGGTTGAGTGTCTAAAACAGGTCAAATGTCACCATTCACCAATGCGTTTTGGTACCCCTATTCAGACTATCGGGGTACATTTGTTAGCAGGACCCCCAACCTATCCCAAAGTACCTATTGTACCTATTCTTGTGTTCCTCTGTTGAATATCTAAATCCTAATGTGGCCCCAGAGCCAAAAACTTCCTTCTGTTGTCTGACCTTGCCTAGGATGCCACTAGGTGCCATGGCAACTACCATTTTACTGTGGAGAAGGGTGGTGGGCTGATATCTGTGCGAGGGTGGCAGTTTCTGTAATGGCTGCCTTTGTGTTTTTACTATGTATACTCTTTAACTGGCAGGATTACTACAAATCTGGAATAATCCGTTGCCCCGATGGAATCTCCATTCCTGAGCTGAGAGAGGCGTGTGACTATCTGTGCATCTCCTTTGACTTCAGTACCATCAAGTGCAGAGACCTCAGTAAGCTTGGCCTTTTTTGCCATTCTTTACCTGCTTTTCTCAGGGAACATATATCACAATGCCTGCCTTATTATTGATTCATCCGTTTTTATGTGAACACCGATGGCATTCTGGTATGTTAGTGTCCAGGTTTTTATGCCTAGGACTGTTATCTCCTGACTGACCTGTCCCTTTGT
Organism: Esox niger; assembly: GCA_016801105.1. Taxonomy (NCBI): domain Eukaryota; kingdom Metazoa; phylum Chordata; class Actinopteri; order Esociformes; family Esocidae; genus Esox; species Esox niger. The sequence goes on along the minus strand of JACXGJ010002316.1, from coordinate 32,549 downwards.
TCATAGGCGCCCTCATGCATGAGCTGTCCAATGATGGTGCGCGGTGCCAGTTTGAGTTTTACCTGGAGGAGATGGTTGTGCCTTTGATGGTGACCAGCGCCCAAAGCGGGGAGAGGGAATGCCACATCGTCGTGCTCACTGATGATGACGTAGTGGACTGGGATGAAGAGTACCCCCCCCAGATGGGAGAAGAGTACTCCCAGAGTAAGTGAAGACCACGCCTCTTTGTTCTTCCCAATAATCACCACTGCCCTGGAATATAATGTATGTCTTTTTCATTGACCTTAATTAGTAAACTTGAAGCAGCAGTAGTTGGTGATTCTGGCAATGAAGCCCTTTATCTACTTTCCCAGAAGATAGCATTTATTGAATGGTGTTCAGAATTATGCTTAATGTAGTTTCCCATTAGTGCAATGACAATTCAACATTAACAGCTTTGTTGTTTGCATTTTCTCTTTGTGTTTCATAAAATGTTATCTTCTTTCTCTTTTTCAGTAATATACAGTACAAAACTATACCGTTTCTTCAAGTACATAGAAAATAGAGATGTTGCCAAATCAGTTTTAAAGGAGAGAGGCCTAAAGAAAATAAGATTAGGCATTGAAGGTAAATATATGCTTTTATCAAGTATTTGCAGTGGTTTGGGATCAAACTTCATGATTTTTGTTCAGCATTGTAAATTCCCTGTTTCTGCGGTCTGTACTCAGGTTACCCTACGTATAAAGAGAAGGTGAAGAAGCGCCCTGGTGGCCGTCCTGAGGTCATCTACAACTATGTCCAGAGGCCCTTCATTCGCATGTCCTGGGAAAAGGAGGAGGGGAAAAGCCGCCATGTTGACTTCCAGTGTGTGAAGAGCAAGTCCATCACTAATCTGGCCGCAGCTGCTGCAGACATCCCCCAGGACCAGCTGGTCAACATGCACCCTGGCCCTCAGGTGGACGAGCTGGACATCCTCCCCAACCAGCCCCTCAGTGGACACCAGTACAGCAACAATTTCAACAACGATCCTGGCGACCCAGATGTCCCCTCACCCGCTGTCTGAGAATGGCCCCATCCCCGTCACCTCCCTCCCCAGCATACTGCATGGAGCAAGAGGGGCACCATAACCATATTGCCTTGGCACCTCCTCCACAGCCTTAGAGCCTCAAGGACCTGGTCGACTATAAAAAAACTGTAAGGAACTAGACTGGCATAAGGGCATATTTCTCCTTTTTCATTTTTTTTTTTACTTGACCAAAGGAACTTATTTTTTCTGTTAGGTGTTTGAAATGAATTTCGAAAACCCATTTAATTGTTATTATTATGAACATATTATTTACTGTGGTTACTGTGCATCATTTGATGAGTTTGGGTTGTGCACTGTTTGGTGTTGGTGTTCTACCCCACTGCTTCCACTGGTGTTGTTCTGGACGCCCGGGAGGCCAGACAAATGAATACCATAACTGTTTGGAGAACAGGAGCAGAGTGTGATGCCTGGCCAAGGAAATTACAGTTGTATTCCCCTCCGATATCCTTTTGGTCATGTAACAGGGTGAGCAGGTTGACATCATGGGATTGGTATGTAATGCTGCACTCTGTCCTGTATAATCAGCAGGACATGGAATGTTGTGATCGGAATCCTTTTATTCAAAGCTTGAAAAATCATTGTTTAAAATAAAGACATTGAGTCACTACCCATTATGTTGTTTTAGTCATTCAGTCCTTGTTATACATGTTATCCATTTAATAGAAGTTTAGTTGAATGTTTTTTCTTTCACCTAATATATATTTATACATAGACTAGATTGTAGGGTAAGGCAATTTGTTTAACATTGAAGACATTATTACTTCATATTGTATTAAGTACAATATGTAAATGCATTGGGCCGCTAGCAGACGAGTGGCTGGGAAGTCCCATTGGTGAAACAAATTGGCCAGCAGGAGCGAGCTTGCCCTCAAGCATTGACACGTAACTGGTTGGAAGAACAGTGTAGCAAAAAGTAGCTTGGTGCAAATGCCTAAGAGAAAGGCAATCTTTAACTCTGCCCAATACAGTTGTTAAAAACAATGCAGAAGACAACTGAATATGATAAAAGTTTGAAAGGTTATACATTATGCAATACCTGTCCTGCAATTATGTGGTTCAAGTTCACCTGAATCCAGCGTTTTCCATATATGGGTAATTTGGATGAAGACTGCTCCTTGTTGCTATGATACAACATTTGCAGAGTCACCAGGGGTCAGTTGTAGAGCACATCCTGTATGTGTGGGTGGACACCAGAGGCTGTGAAATGATCCCGGAAGGGGAGTGGGTGAGTAGAAATGGTGTGCCCCCACAATATACACAAGTCAGTGTGTGGGTTGAATGGACAATATCAATCAGTCTCCTAGCAACTACGGCCCAGGAACTCAAATTTTCCCATGCCATAGAACAGGTTTTAGTAAACTTACTTGGATTTCTACTTTTTTGTAAACTTGGTGCATTCAAAACAAATCTATCACAGTGGATATATGTGGTAGTTTGCCGTTTCTGCTCTATCTTTTTTAAGTTGTCATTTCAGGTTAAAAAGAAGTGACTGCTAAAAGATCCACTCAACGTAATTTCAGAAAATATTCATAACACATATGCAGTAACAGATGGAATTTCCACCAAATTCACCATTGTGAATGGTTGAAATGTTTTAGCAATGAGGGGGTGTGGTATATGATCAGAATACCATGGCTAAGAGCTTTTCTTAGGCAGGATGCACAACGGAGTACCTGGTTCTAGCACTTACCTAAGGCATTTTGGCAATAATCACATGCAGATTTTAATTGCTGTTATAAACCAATTTGAACCACCTGGATGTGGTGTTAAAATTAGATTTTTTTGTGGCTCGGATTAACGGCCAATGTACAAATTATCATAATTTTCTGGTTGCTAAATAATAACACTGTTTGTTATGTTTAACTAAGAAAATGCACTAAGGCCGCATCTCACCCTAACTTATTGGCATCTCAACACAATAAATGTAATAAAAATGACACAATAAAATATAACTGTTATACTGTCATTCTATTAACTTTATTAGAATTCTTTTAAACAATTCTTAGCCTACACAAAACAGGTACACAAAAGAGGTACACAAGCTTGAAAACTAGCCTGTTTTACGCTGCTAGTTTTGTGCTGGGGGACTAGCGTCAGTATGTCTCACTTCCAATTCGTTTATAAGATAGGGACATGGGTCTGAATCATGTGCCGAATTATTCTTTTGGATCCAAGGAATTCCCACTCAGGTTTCAGGCCACAAATCTGTAAAAGCACTTGTGTGAAAACTGCAATGTAAAAAGGGCTTTATAAAATAGATTTATTGGACAGTAAAACTCCCAAGTCGGAGATAATCTTATGCAGGACTATATTGTGTAGTCCTGCTTTATGCAACTTAAACATTTAATTGTAATTCTTCATTAAGATTTCAGACCCCTTCACGCATGCAACATTTTGGAACTACAAACTCTTCCTAGAGCTTTCTCTTCAATACTAAATCTAGCCTTTATAGTAGAGACTAGACAAAAGCCACACCTGAGTAAAAGGCATGACTTGCCATCCTTAATGCCAAGGTAAAAGCAAGGTACCACTCATCACCTGTCTAATACAGCTTGGGGCCTGAAGCATCAAGCTATTGGGATTCTTCTCAACAGCAGGAACTGGAAGACTGTTTTAACTGAGGGAAGGAAGAACAGAGCCAAATAAAGATCCTTAATGAAATCCTGATTCAGAGTCCACAAGACCTCAGATTGGGGTGAAGATTCATGTTTCAGGACAGGTCCCCATCCAATCTGACAGAGCTTGACAGGATGTACAAGAAGCTGGTAGAGTCATACTCAAGAAGCCACAATGCTGTGATTGCCGCCAACGGCACTTCTAACAAAGTACTGAACAAAGGGTCTGAATACGTAGATACATGAGAAATCAGTTTTATTTTCAATAAAATGGCAGACATTTCTAATGTGTTTACACTGTCATTATGTGTGAAAAATTGTCAAAATCAATATTTTTAATAAATTAGTTAATTAAGTCACAACGAAACATGGAAAAGGTGAAGACGTCTGAATCCTTTCTAAAGACACTGTAGGTGTAGGCTGCTACATAAAATAGTTGCACTGCAATATTGCCTTGCCCAATTTCCACGGAATCATGCTCATGCACGCTAATATTGATGATGGGAAATAGGGATATTCAACATGTTTCCAGTCATTTTCAAGGTGTTGGTGGAATTACCCGCTATAAATAATAAAATATAGTACTGCTTTGTGTTTTCGAAAATGGAAATTACAATTTATATAGACATGTTTTATTTGAAAAATACTTCACAGATGAAACAATACACTTTTACATATATACTGTATATTTTTGAGAAAAGTATTTTTATGGTAATATAAACATGTGATACAATTTTCTTTAGAAATATGAACAAATTCTTTTGTAGTGTAAATAGACCAAACAATTCTATTATAAAAGAGCTGGGTTCAATGTCTGAGGCTGAATGGACATAGAAAAACCAGGATAACAATTATACTTTAGGACTAATGAGGCAGTTTTACTTTCCCAGACACTGCACTGACAGACCGTACACCCTTCCCGATCCCAGGCCCGGCATCTCTTCCTTTCCAGGGCCAGCCTGCATGCCGCCTGACTGTGTGGCTACAGTAGCATCAGCCCTGTTGATATGGCTCTCTGGTACTGTTCACCGACTGACACATTGTGAAATGTAACATTTACTCCTCCAATGTTCAGTCCAGTTGGGAGGCCTCTCCTGACCCTGACAGTCCTTACAGCGGCCAAGGCAAGTCACTGAAGTCCACTGGGCCTCCTAGCCCTGCGTCTGCCTCCAGGAGGCTCATGATCACAGCCATGGCTGCCTCGTCATTACTTGGGCTGCTGGAGCCGGGCTCATCCATGATGTCGATGCCAATGTGTGAGTTATCACCTAAGGAGATTAAGGAAAGGGTAATAACAGAGCATTTTGTAAAAGCTTGCAGATTCACTGTTGGACTGTCTGTCAAAGACTCTCCAAAGTGGGGAGTATGGTAAAGCAACAGCCTGTGCTATGCCTCAGGGTGTACACTCCTCCCCACAGCTCTGTGTAGAACTAATTAAATGCATCAAATCTATACAAATTAATAAATGTTCTGTCACAGTGAACACACTAAATTTGAGAAGTACAATCGATTGTACAACATATTTTGATACATTTCAATCAACTGGTTACAATTTAACTTTTTCTATGAGCTCTGGAAAACAACATTACTTTTGTAGGCAGCTGTCTATACAATTAAAACAACTTGTGTTCAAATCATAACTGATGAACATTTGAGCTTAAGAAATATAGTCACATAAAATGATTACACCCTTGGTGAAAAGTATGAAATAGATAACACATGAAATTAAATATATTGTAATTTTCCAACGTGACTTAATTCAAGATCAAAGCGAATCAACCTAATATATATTCTAAATAAACATCAAGAGTAGTTTGGGCTGAACTAAATTTGAACATAAACAAACAGAAGATGTCCATTTAGTATATATTTTTACTGTGCTAAAAATCGGTGTTATAATGCTGTTTACAAAATGCATTTGTAAACATTTTCAATGTAATAAAACAAGAGAGCAAAAAAATAATATTGCTTTAAATATTAAACTATACATCTGTAATTCTGATTAGACGCAATTGTGTGCATTGTACATACTGAGAATGGAGTTGTTGGAGTATGGATAGCCAACAGAGTCTGGCCCCGGTATCAGTCCGGCTGAAGGATGGTCAGGAGTTCCACCATTCTGTATCTGAAAAATACAAAACAAAATTAGAATATCGGTAGCATCTTGAAGTATGGTCCACCAAAACACGCTAAAATATTCCCTTGATTACTACTGACTTCAGAAATGCGTGAGTAATGGAGAAAATAACAGACTTCTCACCGGGTGGGAAAGATTGAACTGGTGGGGTTAGAAAGACCTCTTACCTTTTTCCCCCCAGGGGACGACATGTCTGGGGGTGGAGTGCTGGTGAAATTGTGAGGGCTGGAGCCACAGCTGGAGGGCGAGGAGCCTCTAATCCTGGAAGAAGAAAAGCAGGGTCAAAACAACAGACCACAGCTGACATTCACATTCTCAGTCACCAACAGGCATTTCTATTCCAGTATTGGTGCACATGGTATGTTTATGACCACACAGGCAACGTCTGTCAGTCTGTCAATACAAGCATAATGAAATGGACAATGTGGCTCTCACCTCTGAATCTCCATCACCTCCTCTGCAATCATACGGCCGATCTTGCCCGCCCCTGCCCTTGTGCCACCGGGGATGCCAGGCACTGTCTGAAAGTTGCGCTTCTCGGTTCCTGCAACCGACAAACACAAATACTGTCTCATTTGCTCAGGTAGAGTCATGCCAGGGACACATATTTTTTCAGTTCGCCATAGCCACGGTCACACTCCTTCCAAGCGGGTGGACTTTTGTGAGGGATGGTGCGGGAGGCGTACCGTCTGTGAGTACACTATCCATGCTCTGAGGGGAGGCGGCAAGCTGGGGATAGCTGCCATCAGCACCTTCAGGCACACTGCTGCTGTGAGACAGAGAGGGAGCGAGAAACAGAAGACTGTCATTACTGAGCTTTGTGGTTAGTGTCATGTTATGGGTCGGCTGATCATTAGCAGAGACAGACGTTTCAGTAAATTTATTTATTTTTCACTTTGAAAATTGGAAAAAGTTGCGCGGGGCTTTATGAAGAAACATCTAATGTGGTTCATGTGTAGATTTGATTCTGAGCAATGGGTGTGTAGACTGTAGACTCAAATCTGCTCTTTAAAAAAGTTGGTTTTGGTCCTGTTTCAGTAGGAAGTTATCATAACAAAATAAATGAATCGTAATGTTATGCTTTAACTATTTACATGAGAACTTTGGAAGAAAGTCCTAGCAGAGCCTGATGTGTGTAGCTACTCACCAGACGACAGTGTTGGTGGAGACAATGTACTCCACATCTTTGGTCCACGGGTTCATAAAACTGAACCAGCGACTTCTCAGCGTGATAAAGGAGCCATCTTTTATTTTGAACTTGTAGCAGTTTGTATTTATCTTCTCCCTCATCTGGAGCACTGAGAACAGACGGTAAGGGGTATGATGGGTCTGATCAGGTCATAATGGCCATGTTGATTAATTCATACCACAGTCTACTTGTTATTCGGGCTGGGAATTGCCAGGAATCTCATAATATATGATCACAATAATTAAGTGCCAAAATGTTACACACCGATCAGCCACAACATAATGACCACCTAACCTAATATTTTGTAGGTCCCCTTTTGCCGCCTAAACAGGCCTGACCCGTCGAGGCATGGACTCAACTAGACCTCTGAAGGTGTGCTGTGGTATCTGGCACCAAGACATTAGCATCCCACAGATGCTTGATTGGACTGAGATCTGGTGAATTTGGAGGCCAAGTCAACACCTTGTTGTGTTGTTGTGTTCAGGGAGGCCATTTTTGATTTGTGGCACATTATCCTGCTGAAAGAGGACAATGCCATCAGGGAATACAGTTACTATGAAAGTGTGCACATGGTCTGCAACAATGCAGGACCCAAGGATTCCCAGCCGAACATTGCCCAAAGCACCACACTGCCTCCTCCGGCTTGCCTCCTTCCCATAGTGCATCCTGGTGTCATGTGTTCTCCTGGTAAGCGACGCACATGCACCCAGCCATCTAGGTGATGTAAAAGAAAACGTGATTTATCAGACCAGGCCACCTTCTTCCTTTACGCGTGGTCCAGTTCTGATGCTCATGTGCTCATTGTAGGTGCTTTCGGCAGTGGACAGGGGTCAGAATGGGCACCCTGACTGGTCTGCAGCTACGCAGCCCCAGACACAACAAACTGTGATGCACAGTGTTGACACTGACATTTTTCTATCAGTACCCACATTAAGATTTTTAAATATTTGAGCTACAGCAGCTAGTCTGTTGGATCGGACCACACAGGCCAGCCTTCGCTGCTCACGTGCATCAATGAGCCTTGGCCACCCATGACCCTGTAGCCGGTTCACCGCTTTTCCTTCCTTGGACCACAGTTGATAGGTACTGACCACTGCAGACCAGGAACACCGCAAAATTGGCTGCAGTTTTGGAGATGCTGTGACCCAGTTTTGTAGCTATGGCTCTTCTCAAAGTTGCTCAGATCCTTACGCTTGCCCATTTTTCCTGCTTCTATCAACTATGAGGACAGACTGTTCACTTGTTGCCTAATATATCCCACCCACTGACAGGTGCCATGACAACGAGATCATCAGTGTTATTCACTTCACCTGTCAGTGGTCATAATGTTATTGCAGATCGGTGTATGTGATTTTTACGATTCTATAAGATTTGGGATTACAAACTGTTATTCCATTGCAATTTGATGTTCTAAATATATAGTTCAGCATGTCTGCTGTAGAGGGGAAATAGAGAGCCATAAAAAAATACATAAAAGTGCTGAAAATAAAGCATCTCTATTTAAAAACAGAGAACAAACTACAGTATGAGTGCAGGTTCAGCAAACCAGTGTAAAAATAATGCTACAGTGTGCAGCTGTATCCATGTTCTCCTCATTGCTGCTTTCTAAATGTTTTGCCATTAACAGATGCTCTTATTCATTACAAATTACAGGATTAGCATTAGAAAATGTTCACATCTTCTTAAATATGTATAAAATGTGAAAAGCCCTAAAACTCTCATGTCATTTACCTTAGGCTTCAGGGATGTGTAAAAGACAGTCTATAACTATGCTCTTGGGTGTCAAATGACTGTCCATTGTGACACAAATGAATAGTCAATTAGACATACCTTGTCGATGGCATTCCGCAAGATGCCCAATGTCATCCTGATGGAAGTACTCATAAAACGAAGTACCCAGTAACTCTTGGGGTAGATAAGCCAAAATGGCAGTGGCCCTACAAAAGAGAACACAAGTTAATAATACCATTTGTAAAGAAAATATGAATGAGCAGGCAAAACATCATTATTTCTTATGGGATACACATACAACCGTAGGTCATAACAGAATGGCACAATCATAAAACAAAAGAAAAAATGATTGATCCCGGTTCGAAAGTCTGCATACCCGTAGTTCTTAATGCTGTGTATTGCCCCCATTAGCATCAATGACAGCGTGCAGTCTTTTGTAATAGTGGTCTATGAGGCCCTGAATTCTTGCAGGTGGTATAGCTGCCCAATACATATTTTTCTGCTGTAACCACTGTAGGGTCAACGCGGCCTTTTGCTTAGGGTGATTGTCATGCTGGAAAGTCCAAGAGTGTCCCATGCATAGCTTTGATTCAGAAGAAGGCAATATGTCTGCCAGTATTTTCTGATAACATGCTGCATTCATCTTGCCACCAATTCTCACAAGATTCCCCATGCCTTTAGAGCTCACACACCCCAAAACATCAGTGAGCCTACACCATGCTTCACAGTGGGGATGGTATTCTGTTCACAATAGGCCTTTCCAAACATAGAGCTTAATGGTCACAATCATAAGCGCTATTTTGGTCTCATCACTCCAAATAACAGTGTGCCTGAAGCTGTGAGGTGTGCCAAGGTGTTGTCAGGCATATTGTGGCATTGGCGCAATAAAGGCTTCTTTCAGGCCACTCGACAATGCAGGACATTTTTGTTCAATTATCGTTGTATTGTGCTCTTTGAAACAACCACACCGTCTTTTTCCAGAACAGCCTGTATTTCTCCGGAGGTCATCTGTGGGTTTTGCTTTTAATCCCGAAAAAATGTTTTGTTTTGTCTGAAATGTTTCTTGGGACAACCTGACCTTTTTTAAATTTTTAATAAGTGATTGAAAAGTACTGACTGGCATTTGCAGGGCTTTGGATATTTTAATATATCATTTTCATTACAAAGTTCTATTGCCTTGTTACACAGGTCATTTGACAGTTCTTTTCTGTTCCCCATGGCTCAGTATCTAGCCTGCTCAGTGCATCCACGTGAGAGCTAACAAACCCATTGACTATTCAGACACCTATTGCAAATAAAAAAGTCCCAGGTGTAGAAAATGTACCTTTAATTGCCATTTTCACCTGTGTGTATGTCACTTTGTGTGTCTGTTAAAAGCCTAAACAAGGGTATGTAAACTTCTGACCAGGGCCATTTGGGTGATTTCTGTTATTATTATGATTTAAAAACAAGTAAAAGAACTATGTGAAAATAAATGGTGTCGTTATGATCTGATCACTAGCCTAAAATAAAAGTTTTTTTGCATGATCAAGCACATTTTCTAAATCAATGCCAGAATTTCACAATTTCTGCCAGGGTATGCAAACTTATAAGCTCAACTGTAAGACTAAAGACATGTTTACACAGTTACAGGCTATGGTGATGTGGTGAAACTAAGGCATTGTTTTGTTACGGGGCAGTAGAGTAGTAAGCATATCCACTCTGTATCCGTCTGCTTTCTGAGTCTCTGGAACATTTCAATGTTTATTTTTTAGGAAAAATAACACCACATAGACCCAATGTCAGCCCCTCTCAAATTAATCTTTAGCAAACCTGGCTGCCGTAAAAATATACCTGTCTTACAGTAAATAAAACTCTAGACAGCCAATTAGGTCCACACAGAAAATAGACGGCCAATTAGGTCCACACAGAAAAAGACTCCAGTCTCTAGGGACCAAATAGCACACCCTCAGATTCATGGTTTCATGTCAGCGTGCAGGCTACATAGAAGCTCTCACCTTTGATCTACAAAAACAAACTTCCCGTCGATGGCATGGCGTGAGACATATTCAGTAGGCTTGACACAGATCTCATTGTTCATTGGCTGAGGGACAATGTGGGGAGACAGACGTCCAATTGCCACTAGGCAACTAAGGTTGCAGCCCTCGTTGTCTGGTTCATTGTCATCATCAAGACCAATCTTGGTGGGCGGCCAGCTCTTCAAGTAGCCTGTACTGTGGATGGTGCAGAAGCTCTTACGGTCAGCTGTGGAAATACAGAATGATTCATCATAATCATCATCTAGCTCAGCTCCTAGAAGTAAGAACTCTGCTAAATGTAAATATGTTGTATTGTTATAGGACATTATGGACCTAATGCTCATTAAAGAGTACCCTACTGATAAGACACCAAATGAACTATTACTCCAAATGAATGTCAAAATATTAATGAACAGCCTCTAAAGGTATAAGTACCTTTCTTCTTGGAACAGGTGGAAGAAAAGTCCTTGTCCTCCATTTTGACAAGGGGCCGGTTGCATTTCATCCTGCAGAAGAAGGATCGCCTAGCTCCTGAGCAGAGTCTGGATGGGCCGGGTGTGATGTCCGTTTTCACAGGGAGGCCAGCTGAGGAACAGTCACAATGTACAGGGTAATTTAATATATGCTGAAATCTCAACAAAACTATTGCATATGATTCTTAATAAATATACTGTATTAACAGCAATTAAATTCAATGCCTTTGTGGTTCGATTTTTATCTTACTCTTTATATTTACTGTAGACCCAATGTGAATGAATGTAAAAATAGCATTTAGGACTTAGAGAACACACAGTACAGTGAGATATTAAGCCGGATAGCACTGAGCTAGCTGTGTTGGGGACAGCAGGCTGATGACACAGTGTTTCTGGCTGCTTCTCTGAGCCTTATTTAGCTGCAGATGTGGACTAATTACACTGTCTGTTCTTTTACTCTAGCAGGCACACTGTGTTCCAGCTTTCCTGGTTCCCCACCGCCGGCACAGTTTAGACCAGAGTTATCCAAGCGTAAATGGAAATGAATTCTTCATTTTTTTCATAGTTATTTAATTAATAGCCTAGATTGTGCTCCATTCCATTCTGGTAATATTCCCTCTGCCACTACTGTGTACTTGCTCCTGAAGGTTGGTAGCAATAGTGGATCATATTTGGCTAATATGCAGTTATTTGGGAACATTATGAAGCCAGTCTATTTTAGCTCTTATGAAGACCACACATTTCAAGATGACTAGACTTCCATTATTTGGTAGCTATATGGGTTGAACAGTTTAACCCATATTGCACTTTTCTCACCATCCAATATGTTATGAATTCAACAATTTCCTTTTGCTACTTAATCAATAAAATGTGTGGGGACAGGCTCTCCAAAGCATGTTTAAATGATGGCCATAAGATCTACATATCTGTGTAACGGATGTCCCTCTATTCCATTTTGCAAATGTAGTAGTGGGTGTTAAGTTTAATCATTGATTTGAATCATGTTAAGAGTGTAGAGTTTGAGCATGACAAATATGAAACCTGATAAAATAAAACCAAGAAAATGTAGTTTGGTAAATTGATATTCACCCAGACACACCAAGAGACACTGGTGATACTGGGGAGTATTGTCAAAGTGAAAGTAAACATGATGCAGATAAGCACAATTGCAGCAGAAAAAAACTCATCACACTATAGACTTGGAGACATTCTACATTCTATGAAGAAGGATGATGGTAAACACAAGGTTCCACCGGACGTAATCACCAGGAATACAGCAAATAAAGTGAACAAGTTAGTTTTGACTGTAAAAATCTATTGCAAGACTTTGAAATGACTTTCTAGCCATGATCCCCAATGAATTGACTATGCCTTTAACAGTAATGAAACCACCATCCAGGTACGCAAAGTTTTAGAGACCAAAGGTGTTTCTAAGGTTTATTGAACAAAGGGGGGTAAATACACTTTAAGTTATATTGATATACTGTCCTATAGATCCTTTCGTTAACACTCATTTCAGCTGAACTGCAAAAAACTGTAAAAGCTTGACAATTTCCCACCACACACTGAAAAATATTACAAAAATAAGATGCTATCCATACCTGATAAGGAGATGCACCTGACCACTCCCCCTTATTATACATATAATATTACAAAAATAAGATGCTATCCATACCTGATAAGGAGATGCACCTGACCACTCCCCCTTATTATACATATAATATTACAAAAATAAGATGCTATCCATACCTGATAAGGAGATGCACCTGATCACTCCCCCGTATTATACATATAATATTACAAAAATAAGATGCTATCCATACCTGATAAGGAGATGCACCTGACCACTCCCCCTTTTATACATATAATATTACAAAAATAAGATGCTATCCATACCTGATAAGGAGATGCACCTGACCACTCCCCCTTTTATACATATAATATTACAAAAATAAGATGCTATCCATACCTGATAAGGACATGCACCTGAACACTCCCCCGTATTATACATATAATATTATACCCCCTTCTTTTATATATTTTTTGCCCGCTTCACTTTTCCAAAACATTTATTTTCAGAGGTAAAATAACTTTCAATTAGTGCTCACAAAGTACTCATACCTTGCATAAAGTAAGTGTGAATGCCAACTATTAAGGAGCGCATAAGAGAGGAGAACATTTTAAGTGTCTGAATGGGCCCCTTTAAGACAAGCTGGTAACCCAAGAAACCCAGGTGCATTACTTTTCGCGTCAATGAGGCGCTCCCGTGGTGCCGTGTCCGATGAGGACAGCTGCTCTTTGACTTTGGCAATGTCTTTAGGGTGCAGGTAGTCAAACAGACTCTGACCAATCAGATCATTCTGTACAGAGGGGGAGAGAGTACCATGAGATGAGACCCTCTTCATAAATTAGGCATTAGGAGTGGCTACAAAACACAGTCAAGTCATACTGGATAACTTGTGATCTATATCTTATCATCAAATATAAGTTCTATCATCAAATATAACTATTTCTTATTGTATTGCCTTTACGTTAGCTCACCAGGTATAAAATCATTGCATAAACATGATTGAAAAGGAACATATGGAAGAGAGCATACTTGACTGTAGTTTAAGATTTTGTCGACTGACTCCGAAACAAATAGGATCTTCCCTCGATCGCAGCCGACAACAAAGAGAAAGCCATCAGATGCCTGTGGAGAGGAGGGGAACAGATAGATGAGAGAAATACAGAGTAGTTACGAAGTAACACTGAAACACTCTGAGAACTCCATACCGTCTAGGGAGTTCAGGCTACCCACCCTCAGTATTAAGTGCTTTAGCTCATCATCTGACAGGAAGGCAGGTTTGTAGTTAGCTTCAGTGTAGGGGTTAGCGGTGCCTGTGAGTCAGGAAAAACATGATGTAGGATAAGTGGATGGGCCCTTTTCTTTTTGTCCAAAGCACTTCATCAATCAGCTGCATGGTGGCACTTTTGTGGTTGCATTGCACTTGGTAGCACAGGTAACACGCTTCTACCCTCACCTCTTAAGGTCTTCATGTGCTGTACAGCCATGCGCAGGACCGTTAATTTGTCTAGTTTACGGGACATAGCGTTGCATGTAGGCACTAGTGCAGCCAGCTCATCTATGAAGCTGTTCATCTTGTCCCTGCGTCTCTTTTCAATCTGACTGTGAGCCTCCCTGTGCAAAGAGCATTTAACACGGGATGAATTAATCAACACATCTAGCGGGTCTGTAATTGTAGAAACATCTGTAAAATTAACATAGATATTAATAAAGTAGGTAACTAAGTAATTTTCCAAAATCTGGGAAAGGTATGAATGTATCAGCATGGTTACCTGGCATTTTTAATGCGGCCATGATGATCACCAAGTTTGTCATTGTCCGTATCCATGCTATCCCTTTTAAAAGACACAATAACATTAGTACAAAGAAGACTAGTAAAACATATTCCCACAACACATAAAATGATGTGTGAAGAAAACAAGAGACTACAGTGAAAAATGAATTATGGAGCGCTTTAGATTGACATGAATCATCAAGGTCACCAACATGTACTGAGTTAATAAAAGAAAATATTTTCTTATAATCGTTGGCATTGGCTTCATAAATAGTTTACTCATGTCCTCTATTTTGAATACAAGGCTATGTCTGTCATCCCACTCAGCCTAAGAGAAATATAGCTATACTCCTGAAATAGCGTTCAACAGTGTCAAATATTACAAAGACAACGATATAGTGTTATCAAACAGTAACCACCTCGTCAGTCGAATCAGAGTATCCTGTCTATATTTCATTAAGACCTGTAGCCTGTGGTAAAACAGTTGGGTCAGAAACTGATCTGTTGCAAGTTTGAATCCCAAAACAAAAATGGGAAAATAGTTTATTGTGCCCGTGAGAGCATGGTAATTACAGACGTATAATCAATCTAATATTGTCTATTAAAAATCTACACTACAGCATGACTTGCTCTCCAATATTGACAGCTATCCATACATACTCACTGACCGGTCACTCTCAGGGTACTGATCATCATGACGCACAAATTTTGATTGACCTGAGTTGGGGATGAGGAATTTCATCCATGAAGCCTCAGATCTGAGGGGACACAGTATATTTTTCGTATTTTGCTTCAACAGATAATGGACATTAGTGTCTAACCTCTATTTGAATAACACTAGAAAATATCATAGAATTTGGGGATTTCCTACTATGTGCAAGCTATTCCCAACCCAAAAGGGATCACAGAGATCCAACTAATTATGCAGAGGGATAGTCTACATAAATAAAAAAAATAATGGTTTAATACTTACTCAAAAGAAAATCCATCAATTCTGTGAAAGCAAGGAAATGTGCAAATTAAAAATCCAAAAAAAGTGTACCGGTACTGATGATTCTGATCTAGTCTAAACCTTATTTAATGTTATGTGACCAATTATATGTTGTTATCCAGGAACACTACTGTAGTTATCTTGTCAACTTTTAATAGAAATGTTTGAAACATCAAGAAAATATTCCCAAGTATTTAAGAACAAGAAAGTATAAGTATGAAAAATGACCATGCAAACATACAAACTTTTTACAAAATGTCACAAATGACAAACAAAATGTAATATCTTTATACCATAACATGGATATAATTAGGATGATTTGCGCATCGAATATGCAGTAAGGCTGGTAAATCTTTGTTGACCAATAGAATATTGTCCTCCATATAATATAAACATTCTATGTTTTAAGAAAATCTAATAAACTATAAGCACTGAGCTTGTCTGAATCTTTATAAGTACACAGAATAACAAAATTAGAGATTAAACAAGAATAGCATATTTTTATTATTACAATTAATATTATTGCCATTTCAGAAAATTCAATAACTGAAAGATTCAGTAACATTTCGGGATGCTTAAAATCACAAAAATATTTTTAGAGCTCACTTCAATCATGTTAAAAACAAAACATTAGGGATATCATTAAACTTCTCTGGAAGGCAGCGAAGGAATTTTGGATAGCAGTGCTCACTGTCAACTGAGTAGGCCTAATTTCTTCCTCAAAAATATTGTAAAACACATTCCCCAGAATATGTAGCATCTTCCCTCATCCATATCAAAGACAACATGATTTTAGAAAGGATTCAAGATATAGTATAGCCTATTATTGTTCTGGCAAATATTTGTCTTAAGCTGACTGCTAAACTGTGTTTTCATATGTATAACATACATTGTCCTCTAATCTGTCTAAACAAAAAGCACCAGATATTGCATGTAATTGTTGAAAACTATTTACGGCAACTTTGTAGGTTCTGAACATTAACATAGGTGATATCTTTTTGACAGGTAGCCTTTGATAGTATTTATAGTATGTATTACATTAATTCAATCTCAAACTTGTAAGAACCACTCAAAACCTCCCTTACCTTAACCCACTTTGAGAACAACTGCCTAGTGCGGTAGACTGTGACAGACCTGTGACCTCCAAAATTACTATAGTCACTACAGTACTTTCATGGTGACAAGTATGACAGGTAAGTCTATTCACAGTATTGGAAGTCAGGCTTACTGGTAATCTGTGGCGCTGCTTTTCCTTTTGCGTGTGTAGTCCATGCCAG
This sequence comes from Esox niger, assembly GCA_016801105.1. Lineage (NCBI taxonomy): Eukaryota > Metazoa > Chordata > Actinopteri > Esociformes > Esocidae > Esox > Esox niger. Next base: position 15,711 of record JACXGJ010002316.1, on the reverse strand, counting down.
GTGTGCCAATGGAGCTGATCAGATCAGCGGAGCCAGGAGACATGAACTCGTTCATTGTGGAGGAAATATCCATTCTTTGGTCTGCCATTAGATCATCTATGAAGAGAAAAAAAAAACTGCTTTCAGCACATACTATGTTCCAAAATCTTCCTGTATGTAATTTAGGGTGAAAGTGACTTCTATGATAATCATAGACGACAACAATTTTCAAAAATATCTTGACTGTTTTAAAGAGTGTGAAACTTACCACAAATATTCATAAGTGTGGTTGTCCTCAAAACATTTCATTCAGTTTTTTTTCCAGCAGTGACCCAGATCTGAAAGGCAAGTCAGCAAAGAGTCAGATATCCTTTCTTTATACAAAAAGACAAGAGGAAACCAAATCAGCCCTCTAAGACCTCTGAGCCTGTGGAGCCACCATACAATCTGGACGGTGTGCTGATATGTAGATGACCCAAGGTGAATTAAGAGGATCAATGTAGATCTCTATGATTTCAGATAAGGTCTTGCATAAGGTACAAGCCATAATAGAGGCTCACACTCTCTCTCTCTCAGGTAACAGTAGAAGTCAGGAGTGTCTTTGAGAATCAAGAAATAGTTGATGCAAATAAAATATTGGGGTTCATGACATGTATGTTCTGGAATAGTTTCGAACAAGGCAGGATATGCTACATAAACTGAGTTATGGCTAACCCTGCTCAATTAGCCTCGATTGAAGTGGGACTTACCATCACATAGAGATTAGTGATATATGCATATTAATATAGTGGTATGGATATTTACAATAAGTTCTTAAACAAAAATGTAATCATATCTGAATATATGTACATACATTTTCTACAAATTAGACCACTTCACAGTTTTATTTTGCTTTTGTAGGCCTATTAAAACATTCTGCTAATAAAAGACTTGTACAATGTTTCCTACTGCCATACCATCAGAAATAATGCACATTCTGTCTGTGATTTGATATTTCAGCCATATGGCCCCACTCTACTCTCACAGATTCACAGCCGACATCTCGAGAACTTGAAATCTGGACACTGCCATTTACAATACACAAATCAGACTAAAAAAGGACATTTACTAAATGTGTTGTGCTTGCTAGTCTTAAAGTAGGCCTACTAGTCAAGCCTGCTTATGTTTGTTTGTGGGCAATTGTTGTTTAAGCAAGAAAAAATGCCTTGATAAATGTTTCCTTTTGAAGCATGCTCAATGTATTGGTTTTGAGGCCCTTTACGTCAAGATTAGGTGTTCTGTATACCTGTCCTGAAGACACTGAACTGTCCCTTACAACAGAAATATATGTGCACCTTAGCCAGTCAGCAACAACTCATATTTTTTGTTGCACAGCATTCAGATATGAACCTTCATAGGATTCAAGATTAGAAGGAGTGACTGCTACAGTGTATGCCACATCCCATGAATAAACTTTTTTTTTTCAGCAAGAAAAATTGTGGTTATGTTATGAGGAAACCCAGAAAGCTTACTTGGCTGTTCACAAATACCTAAATAATAACTAAATATTTAAAAAGCATCAACACTTGAGGTAATTTTGACATCTCTTACTATAATCACACCAAGTAATGCTCTGCTCCACTGTGCCTGAAAATCTTCCTGTTGTAATTAGATTCTCCACTGACCTATTTTTCCCCAGCTCTTTTCCCCCCCATTCATATCCTCTGCCAGTGTATGATTACAATGAACCAAATTAATATACTGCATACATTACAGCCTTACTCCTCACTGCAATGTCAAGAGACAAGACATTTAAGCTGACAATGCAATTCACATTTTGTATGTACATATTAACCCTGCTATAAGGCAGAAAACCAGTTAACCCTGCTATAAGGCAGAGAACCAGTTAACCCTGCGATTAGGCAGAGAACCAGTTAACCCTGCGATTAGGCAGAGAACCAGTTAACCCTGCGATTAGGCAGAGAACCAGTTAACCCTGTGATTAGGCAGAGAACCAGTTAACCCTGCGATTAGGCAGAGAACCAGTTAACCCTGTGATTAGGCAGAGAACCAGTTAACCCTGCGATAAGGTAAAAAAACTGTTAACCCGGCGATAAGGTAAAAAAACTGTTTACCCTGAGATAAGGTAAAAAAAACTGTTAACCCTGCGATAGGGCAGAAAACCAGTTAACGCTGCTTTAAGGCAGTAGCTTTCAAACTGTAGTCCACAGATTGCTGGTTTACTAAGGGTACAATAAAAAAGTGCATACATTTTGACAATACACCAATGACAATAAGCAGGTATTGCTTTCAATTATACAAATTACTCAGTACATCGGTGGTTCCTGTGGAATAAAAGGTTGGCAGCCACTGCTTTAACGTCAGCTCTGCTAGGTTACAGATCGCTGGTCAGCTGGATACATTGTTATAGGATAGGAAGCCCTTGAAGCACATCTCTCCATCCTTCTGCTCAGTCTCTGTCAATTGAGGCATAAGATTAGCTATACTCCACTCAGTAAAAACAGAAAGTGCTAATGGGTTGAGGGCAGCATAACAAAAACTAGCATAATTTAGGGGAGGTAAGCATTGTCCTGATAGATGTCATATAGTTCCAGAGGAAGCAACTTGGTACAAAAGTTCATGCAGCAAAATATAATTGGCTAAAGTAAAATATGATCATCAACATTTAATTTCAGGTAGCAGCCAAAAATACTACCCACGAATAATCTTTCATGAAACCAAAAACAGAATTTTCTAGCAGCCTACTGCTACAAGGGTCTAGCAAAGACATGACAATAACACCAGCATTATCTCTAAATCTGCTAACCTTTACTTGGTGGAATATTATGTAAATATGAATGTATATCAAGAAGCATAATTAATTTTATTAATGTAACATAATGATACACTGTTGATTTATTTTGTTTTTTAGGAACATTTTAAAAATAGTAAAAGTTCTTTTTTTTTTACCAAAAAAGACCATTGATCCTTAGATCCCCGTAGCTATTAGGTAGGTACAGTCTTCATACAGAACCTCGTTCAGAAACAACGTAGTCATTAACATTAATAAACAATTAATAAAAATAGAGTGCAGCAATATGCAATGCATAACGAAATATCATGTTTCTATGAATGTTACGAGTCTTGACAAATTATGACCAATTAGCCTTGGTTTTTACGACCATTGAAGCTTGGTAAAATACATGGCTACGGCTATATTACGACATTTTCGTAGGCGACAAGGGGAAAAACATCAGTCACGCAGCGTAGAAAATACCAAATAGAAGACATCTGTCACTGTCCAAATTTCACATTGATTTGACATCCTGAAACACAACAACCTCTAGTGAAATGTTGTATTTACAGTATGCACACATTAGTATGCTTTATTTAATGTACAGTAACATTACCTATGCTTCGTATTGCTACACATGATCGTATAGGCTATAAACACATTGCTCTTAATTAAATACTGAAGATCAAGAGAGGGAAATTATTATAGGTATTAGGTAACCGTGCGTCACTAGTTGTTTTATGCAACATAGCCATGACCTCATTGAATCCAGAGCCGTGAAGTTAAGACCTTTTACACAATGTTCAACATACAAAATCTGCATCTGAATGAAATATTACTACATACGGCCATTCCAGTGTATACATTTGTGTCCAGTAACCTAGAACAGCACTTTCACAACGTATCAAATGTCACTGTGCCTTTAAAAGTTACACAGTAGGCTGCTGATTGTACCTCCTCGGGAATGGCATTAGACAGCCAATTGAGTGCCATGATACGAGTAAAGAAATGCACACAATATACCATATTCACAATTTTGAATTGAGGAAACATTTTATAGCCGTACATTTCGTAATATATACCGAAGTTAGTTACTTACTGTCAAAAGGCAGCACATGCATATTGAGGATAGGAACGTCCGTAGACAGTCGGCATACATGACCTACTTCCCTCCTCTGATGATGATGATGATTGTTGCACCACTAACCTAGTTTCTGAACCAATTGGGTGCTTCTGAGATTATGGCTTTGAGTTTCTAGCAAATAGAATAACTCCGTTTCATATATGGGCCAATAAACATGAGGAATATGTGTATCCAATTAAATCAGACCGACAAATCCAAGGAAGGTACGAATTATAACACAGAGAATCAGCCAATGGCAGAATAGAATGCGGTCAACAGGAAGCATTTTTGTAATATGTGGCTTCGGCATCTCAAATCGCATACTACGAGTACAGTACGTACTTCGCGGTTGATGTTAAAGTATATAGTAAGCTAGTATGCCAGTATTGGAATCGATTGGGATGAATACTCGTCATAACAATGCGTCTCGACGTTAGATTTTGTCACGCCAACCTTTTTTGCTAGACACCATAACATTGTGTTAAACTCAGTAACGTTTCTTATGAAGTTTGCTTCCACCGCAAATAGCATCTATGAACTGTATGGCTTTTACCACTGTCTGTTTTAATAGTTTATAAGCAAGTAATACTACTACTTGACGTAGTCATAAGAATTGAGCAGTTCAGCGAGACTGAAAACGAAATTTAAACTGCCAAAGCTATTTCATTTCATGGCACAACTTTAGTTTTACTTGCATACATGAATGACAGTGAACCAATAACTATAGTTGACGATAACATCATTAAGTGATATTATTTCGAAAATATAGTGTAAACCCTTCTATATTACCCAAAAAGCATGCATGGGTGCCTGCTTCGAAAATTCACAAGAAATAGTAGACCATCCGGGAACATTTGGCCTACTATTCTCAGCGTACTGTGGCTTGAGACACTATTTTTCTCGCATACTAATCTAGCATACCATATAATATGCAAGAATGTGATTTGAGATTCAAGCCTGTTTCACAACCGTTCACAACACACGATGGCGCTCGACAATATGTTCTTACTTGACTGTTCGATAAAACACCACCACGATGTCAATATTGATTTGCATATAGGTTTAAAAGGAAAAAATGCAACAAAACATATATGCAGATATTGCATTTTGCAAAAGAAATTCTTTATCAATTACTTTAAATATGCTACCCTATCTGGTGAATATCTGATTCCAATTTATGTAGCCACATGCCACCTAACAAGTAATAGATTTCTTCCCTCAATCATTAAATATCGTTTTAGCCACTGGTTGGCAGCAGAGTATCATTGTAAACTTTGACAAGGGGCCTGTTGAAATTTTGCACTTTCACCCACCTACAGTTGTGCTCAAAAGTTTGCATACCCTTGGACAATTGGTAATCTATGTACCATTTGTAAAGATAACATGAGTGAGCAGGCAAAACATGTATTTTATTTCTTATGGGATTCACATTCAACTGTAGGTCATAACAGATAACAGAATGGCACAATCATAAAACAAAACATGACCACAAAGAAAAATATGAACTAACCCCTGTTCAAAAGTCTGCATACCCTTAGTCCTTAATACTGTGTATTACCCCCTTTAGTATCAATGACAGCATGCAGTCTTTTGTTATAGTTGTCTATGAGGCCCCGAAATCTTGCAGGTGGTATAGTTGCCCATTCATCTTGGCAAAATGCCTCCAGGTCATACAAAACCTTCGGTTGTCTTGCATGAACCGCACGTTTGAGATCTCCCCAGAGTGATTTGAAAAAGACCAGCCTGGAATGACAGCACTGTATTGAATTCAAAATGATTGTAATCGCAGTACATCAGGGTTGTTGTGGCTAGGAGGTCAAATCCTAATCCAGGCATATCACAAGTGCCCAAGGACTCTTGCAAATCTGCACAGCATGGTGCAAGTTAGATGTGTAATAAGTTGTACAAGGTACATCTGTGAGATTTTTTTGTTATGCAAACCGAAGCCGACTGCCATTATTCTGAACACTCTCTAGTTGCTTACCTGGTTGTTTCTCCTCCAGATCTCCTTAAAGCAAGAGGTGGAATCCTGATCTCCTTAAAGCAAATATGTTGAGAATCCAGATCTCCTTAAAGCAAATATGTTGAGAATCTTGATATATAAAACCATTCTAAAACTTGACTGTTTATCATAATCCAACATGAACGCTCTGTGAAACCTTTTTTTTTTTTGCTGTGCCACTGAATTCACACTACTGGAATGCATAAAGAAATGCACAATAAAATCTGTCCTGTGTGCTTGTAGGTGTTCTACAGTATGGTGGCAGTTTGATTTGTCATAACATATTAAGAAATCATTTTGAACTGATGGGTCATGGACACATCACATTTTGGGCACTATTGAAGAAGAATTCCATGTTGTAGACTTGAATGTATTGTTAACAGTAAGAAGAAACAGAAAGATCTGGTGCAAAACAACGTTTTGTTTATTCACTGTGAAAATGGGATTCAGCTGAAACACAAAATCCATGTATATTTTGGAGATATTTCCATGATATTAACTAAATAGACTTATTTTCAAATTCTGTCTAATGATACCCAGCCTCCCTACGGCTCCCATGAATTGAAGCACACTGGAAATAACCCTTCCAACATTGCCTAGCCATTAAGTATGGATACGTCTTAACCAAAAAGTCACATGCTAAATTAAGTACATCTCCTGGATATGTGTATTTTTTTTGCATATGTGGACATTATGGATATGCAATATTCACTTTGACACTATTAACAGATGAAGTTAACCTGATTTAACAAATGACACTGGGCTTTGATGCAGGCATTCAGTAACACTTCTTATTTTTCATCTCTTCAGTTGTAGCGTTGCTTGTTTGTTTTGGATCATTGTCCTTTTTCAAAATCCATGTTTATTTTGACTTTTTGACCAAAGTCAGGAATTTTCTTAATTTGTAGATAATCCATTTACTAGCGGAATTATGTATTTGAAAAACATGAAACAAAGCAGTATATATTATAAATAATGTGTTTTGAAATATGAGAACAAACTGAACAAATATGAATGCAACATTTTTTAAAGAGTGTATAAAATTTTTGTTATTTTATATTGGCTTTTGCTTTTCTTGCCCACATAAAAGGAATCTTGTTCTTCCAACCTGAACAGCATTGGGAAATTAAGTCATATTTAAATATTTATTTCGTGTTTCTGAAAAAAATCGAATGTCCCTACCTCTGGTGGCTCTCTGTTTCCCGCTCTCGCTGTTACTTGTAACAGCAGGAGAATCAAAGGCTCTTCTATCTTCTAATTCAATATTTCTTCAGACAGAAGGATGAGAGCACGCAACATTATACTGTTATCTGATTATGAGTCAGTCCACCCATCTGCTATTTTTTGAGTGTGTATCATATGACTACCCATCAAGGCAACAGGCACTTAAATGCTTACATCCAGTTATATCCAATATTTATTATAACATATCTATTGACAAACACTCAGTGGTAATTTAACAGCAAGGCCTTCTACATTGGGTTGTTTAGGTTTACAGAACCACAAAAATGCATAGTTTTTTGCAAATTCTACCATTGGGGACACCTGAAAGAGAAGATTCCATGCACTTTTGTTTTCTTGCCTATCAAGATTTGAGCATTCTTGCCTATGGTCATCTCTTGTATTGATACCCTGAAAAAAAAGTCTCATCTCATCTGAATTACCACATATGTATATTATACAATTGTTTATTAGCCAACACCATCGTGATGTAAAAATTGTCATTGGAAGCTCATTCCAACTACATAGTATATACACCCTTGGAATATATATTTTTTGCCATAAAGCAGAACCACACAATGTGTAACCAAACACAAGGCTGGTGGGCCGAAGTTCAAGTGTTAAAGTCTCATGAATACAACATGATATAAGGTCTCTTGGTAGCACCTTTGTCTTTGGTGACCATTCCTTTGCTGGAGTAGACAAATCCAACCAGGCATTCAGCAGACTGTCTTTTCTTTCTATGAAATATCAAATCCATTGCTTTTATATAACATTTAGGAAAGGAAGAACTGTCTCTATGTGCACATTTGAATGGTAACAACACCCAACACCATGTAAAAGAGTTGTTAATACATGATCAGTCTAAAACTGTCAACTTACCTAAAGAGCTAGCAATAATCTAGGACATGAACAAGAAATTACATTAGTTGGTGTGATATTAATAATTATACCATGTTAGTTGTGGTTTCTGGTCCTTGAATTTGGTCCCTTCCAGGCTTACCCTTTCTAGCACCTAGGACCTGTCTGGACAGGTAGGTGTGAAAACAATAAGCCACCTCAACACTCCGACATCCGTTCAATTTTTTCAGACCAATGAGACCCTGCCACTTTTCTACCTAGCCCTGTGAATGAAGAAACATTTTGGTCAGAGGGATTTTGACACATGATCGATAGAGTTTTCAGCTGACTGCTCTAGTTCCTGAGTCTGCAAGTGAGCTGCTGAAAGACAGTGGACACTACTGTTTTTCTTCTCCACTCTTGTAACTTGTCATGTAGTTTTTATAGTACTGGTTATCCATGTTGTGGATCTAAAGTGTAGTAAAAGCTACTATTACAACTCAAAGGATGTAGGGGACAGGGGATGGGGGTCAGCATGCATGCCTCATGTCAGATAATGTCTGTGTATACTTATGTAACTCACTTTTCAAACATGGAAGTTGAACAACCATTACTTGTTCATAGCGGCCCTGTACCTTGCAATGCAAAGCTAACTTCAACATCCATGTATAGGAGCTCCATGGGCCATCATAGATTTTACAAGCCAGTTTTACAATGAGCATAAAGCATTATCTAGGAGTATTGCCAATTAACCATAGTAGCTTAGGTTTTATATATATATTTAAATATATATATATATATATATATATATATATATATATATAT